>JAXIVJ010003292.1:50000-96186 GCA_036785665.1 Chirona hameri
ACATCAGCCCAAATAGCTCAGTCGGTATAGCTGCCTACTCCTAGCGTATTCGTAGATTGGTCGTGGGTTCGAACCGCGCTGGAACCTGGCGCTTTTACGTGTATTTCTTTCTTAATCATGCCACGTGTCATGTGCAATGCAGAACCCCGAAATTGCGAATGCAAACGTCCACCTGATGATTCTACACGAAAAAGCAGACAAATGCAGTGGGCCTCGCACTGATATGTTCACATCACGCCGCTCCATCCTTCACGCTCCACAAACACACCCGGGCGGGTTTATATCCATTAAGTTAGCGACGATATCTGCGACGACAGTATTTACAACCTTAGGTCTATGGAGCATCGCCAGGTGCGTAGCTGAAAGAGCATCTGACTGGCTACGTGTTTAAATTTGACTTTGACCTTGAGATCAGGTCAAAATATTGACACTTTATTTGTTGGCGCACGGCAAATTTATCAATCGTCGCAAGCGACACGACGGAAAGCCATTTCCGAGACGACATCTGTGACGACAGTATCGGTCAACTTGAGATACAAATCTTCGTCGTAGTATAGCCCGTGCAGTGTTCTATTAATTGGACACTTAGCGATGCTTCACAGACCTATGGTTGTCTTAAAACTGGTCATCACAAACATCGTCGCTAACTTGACATTCTAGGTCTGCATATATTTCCAACCACGATCCGCCACACAGCCTCGCCACACATGCGCATAGTTATTTCCCAATCGGCCTGTGTGGGTCAGACCAGGACGGAGCGGTGCAGATTCCGCCAAGTATCGGCCGGCACCGGGCGAGCTGTCAAGCCGGTCCGGCCCCGCCAAGGTGCGGGATTCAGCCAGCTATCGTTTTGCCTACCGTGGGAGACCCAGAGCTAGGGAAGATCATTTTGGGACCGACTGTACATATATCAGTGATATTATCAGTGAAATAAGCCAGTGATCTGATCGGTTACAGGATTACAGGATTACAGGATTACAGGATACAACTCAGGTTATTGTTCAGCACATATTAAAGGGATTATACCAGGGACCTAAATGTTCATTTAGTCCATTATTTCAGCAATTATCAGCGTTATAACTTCGACGTTCTTCGAGACTTGTATCAGATAACGAGTACTTGATCGGCATTACTGTCCACCACTTTTTCATCTTAGAGTCTGCATCAAATTCGATGGTGCAGTAATGTGCGCGGCTGAGACATAATAGTGGTTACGAACTCAGAAGCAAGATGCCGCTATCAGTATATAGTATATATGCCGCTATATCAAGACCACCTTGGCATACGTGACAATTCTTACGCTCTTTGCCATCTGGATGACGATTGTAGAAGGAGTTACTAAATTCAAGACGCTCTAGGCCAGGCAAGAAATGCCATGAGTTTAATCGTTTTTCATCAATTTTAGAGCTTTGAATTATCTGCAATTCCTACAATGGATCACAAAAAGATTATTAAATTCAATTCTTACGGGACTCTGTATTACTACATACTTTTCGTTCGGGTTTCGGGTGGCGTATTAATTTTTTGGCATGAAAATTCATGAAAAATATCGAATTTTATGGGAAAAACTAGGTAACTGCTGCTGTCGTTGGAAAAAATAAGTTTATTTTATCATATATTACTTATTGTGACCGGAAATATGCCATAAGTGAGGTGTTTTCATTAACATAAAAGAGATGACTGGCCCTGCCTCAGCCAGTACTGCAGAAAGTACGCGGTGGCATCACCACGCACTTTGAAATGTCCTTACGTGCAGAAGAGGTAATTTCCATAAAAATGTGACTACCGTGTGACTTCTACCACCTTTATAAGTAAGTTGTACTATGTAACTCAATTATTCTGGGAAAAACCCGTATAATCCCTTTAATTGCAATTTTATTTATTGATGGTATGACAAAGATGTACTTATTGGTTCCAAAATAAGCGTCCCGCTGGGTTGGCCGGCACAGCAGTTAATTTGTAGTGAATACCGGCCGTTTTGAACCGCCTGAAAGGTTAGGCTGTACGGTGCACAACAATGCTGCGCGGAACAGTCTGTACAGGCAGCGTGTAGCGTCAGTGTAGCCAAGCTGTATAGGCTGTCCCGCCTAGCACTAGAGTGTGTCGGACAGCCTACCTCCCAGACCGACCGGGAATGGCGAGAATGCAGGTATTCACTACAGACTGTCGTCTATCCCAGCGGGACGCTTATTTTGGAACCAACATTACCAATATTTTTGTCTTCAGTGCGCAACCAATCACAGAGACCGGAGACTTCAAGCCCAGCCAGCCTGAAAGGTAAGCCGGCCTCTGGACAAATGGCTTTTCCTAACCCTTTTTGTGTGCTGCCCCATAAATTCCCCTTCCTGACATCCTTGTTTCAATTCGACACCATTTGTTATAAACACTTCCACGAGAACAAAAATATGGCTCACACATTCACATTCATTTACAAGTTGCAGCATTTATACATATTGTAACGTTAAAAACTCAAATGATTCCTGCAGGCCTGTGGTGTGGTGTGCCAAGCTTGAAAGGACCCTGGGTCGGTCTAGAGAGGGCACTAGGCAGGTCTGAGAAGGTTCAGTCCGCTCGCTGAAGGTCTCGCTCCCTGATTGAGGTCGATTGGGGTCTCCTTTCTATGCCACCTGCGATCGTTTGAAGGAATTGCATCAGACTATAGCAAAACAAAAAACATCCATGTTCTTTTTTTGCTTGCCCTGCTCTTCTTCCGAACCAATAATCATATAAAAACGCGAATGATAGCAGGAAAAGTTTGAGCAAAACACATCGTAAGCATAACAATTTAGGCTAATTATTCACCTAGACACTTCAGAATCGTATTAGGCCTGTCGGGTCAGAATTTCAATGCAGCGCCATCGTAGTGGTTAGATAATGCGTTTTGCAAAAGCTCATAGTTTAAAACACCGTGCTACGTCATTTTATATATGACCAATATATCTGCATATACAAGTCACAAGATGTACCGGACCGGGACAAATATATCTGCATATACAAGTCACAAGATGTACCGGACCGGGGTATCTCATTTTTAAGCGGTCAGCATTAACCCGCTTTCGAATCATCTCCCGAAAACAAATGCCAATGGGTTAACGGGTCAGCGGGTCAACGAGCTAACGGGTTAACGATCATCTTGTAGGTAGTTAAACAGAACTGCTACACAATTTATGTACGTCATTTTACATACAAATATACATCTGGTCTTGCTTCGGACGGAATGCATGACTATCAAGTGCATCCAGTATAGGTACAACAGTGGTCTTATCTTGGCTCCTCATGTGATGGATGCCTCATACATCAGGCATCTTTGGCCGAGACAACATCGCTATCTGGCCAAAATACCCAGAACATGTGGGATGTTATGAGCTAGCTGATATGACTGTTTTTGTTTCTACCAGAGGAGGCACAAACATTATAAAATGGCAATGTAACGGTCACGCGATCAATTGTATTTAGCTGGTGATACCTATACGATCGAATATGTAGACAATGTAGAATACGTAGAATTGTAGAGCCCTCAGTGTTTGCCACAAAAGGAAATGACAATGTTTTCACACGTGTATTCAAGCAACAAACGATATTTAACAATAAGACAACGATCATGCATCAATGAATCTCCCTGCACACACTGTGCAGGAAAATTAGGATGACGTAGCTGGAAGCTACGTTCAAAGTTTTGTCAAGACACGCTCAGTTTTTCAGTTCATAAATGGCGGCCCATTCCTCGAAACATAATTCAGCAAAATCCTTCCCTGAGTTTTTTTAGCCGATTTTAGTGGCACATAATGCGTACAAAGTACCGGTACTTGCGCACTGCGAGCTCAGTCCATACACCGTCTGGCAGTATACTGTAGCGATTGATGTGTGCGGTTCCATACACATTCCACAGGTGGTCTGCTCTGCCGTCTAGCTGATTGGCTTTCCGGACATGATGTTTTCTGCGCACATGTGTGGGAAGTTCACTCCGACCAGAAGGATGTCTGTGACCGGCTGAAAAAGACAGTTTAATTAGCATCGGCCTCGTATCCTGGGCGGAAACACAAATAAGCATTGGGAAAGTATGTTTCTTTTCCCGTGCCGTGCCCGGGGCGTTTAGACGCCCCCCACCCGTTTTTCGAGGATAGCGGAAAAAGGGGGCGCGGAGTGCCGCCGTTTTTGGCACAGGTATTCCGGCATCAATTACCCACATTGTGTGAAATTATTGATCACTGGTCATCTCAGCTCAGGTCACCAGGCCAGGTCACGTGACTCCACCTCCAAAAAGTTTGCGGTCGTACCACAGCTCTACAGTTGTTGGCCGATCGGTTTCAAACTTGCAGGGTTTCATAAGGTCATTCATACCTACAATTCGTTTGTCTCGGATTTGTGATATCGGTGACCTAAGGTTGCGTCAATTTCGTTGCCTCCCCATTTATAAGTCAATGGCGACATTTTCAAATGCTCCCTTTTCCGAGGATACACATGCTATCGGTCCAATTGCTGCTGGATCATGTTACCATAGGCCATTATTGATGATCCAGGTGCAATTTGTGTCCAGTGACCCATACAGGGTCAGCCGAGGTCATCCGGTCACCAACACTTTGGTGTCAATATCTCTCGGCAGAATGAATATAGAGAAATGAAACCGGCACCGATGTGTTTGTCTCGTTGAGACACGTCTGCTAATATGCAACATGACTTACTTGGGTCACCAATTGACCTTGACCTGAGGTCAAATTTCTAAGTTGACCTAACCTGGTAAACATGATTATAAATGGAAGCACATTGACGAGAAAAACACGATGGCGTCAAAATTATTGCCTTATCTTTGCTAGGTAAAAAATTATTTGCGAAAAACAGTTTTGCAAAGCAATTTTTTTAAAACATTTGATGAAATCTGGAGCCAGCGGTGTCGATTTTTCAAAACGATTGGGCGGGGGTGCGAACAGGTCTGAATCCAAGGGGGTTTATCAGCGTCATGGCTTCACCGAAACGACCTAAATCGGCTGATAATTAACACAATGTATTTTAAAAGAAAGTCTAGGTAACTTGTAAAAAGGAGATATTGTTTTAAATCGGTTCCTGATGCAAAAGTAGACGAAGTTCATGAGTTTTGGAATTCTGTCGGAAAACCTCTCAAACCAACGTTTTTGGCCGATCTGGATTCGCCAGTAGGGCCGAGGCCTTAATCGGAGCCCTTCTTAGTAAAACGACAATCTTAACTGTTTCAGAATCTTGTGAAGTGATTAATTTCGGAGTGCAAAAAGACTGTAGGTGAAGATAAAATAAATTAAACAAATTAAAACGGTACAGTTCCTGATTTATCATTTATTTGTCACTTTAGGTAACAGTACTAAACCAAATGGACCAAATATACCCTTTTGGGGACCATATTTGACAGGTTTTATGTCAAATTTGGTCCCCTGTTTGGAAGGCTGTAATTCCTTAAATATTAATTGTACAAAATTTTACCCAATCAGGGCCCCCTTGCCTGAACACGTTTTGGTTGATTCCTAATTGGGAAAATACGAAATTAATTATATTTAAGCTTTTATGACCAAAATGCCGGGGCATTACACCCGTTAGGAACTTCCTTGGACATATCACAGTCTACCCTAGAAAATAACTAGGTTTGATCCCTGACAAAGCTACAGAGTAAGTTTCGGGCTAGGGTTGATCCAAATTAAGAGAGCTTACTTTTGTTATAAGATCAGAAGTAAGGTTTAAGAAATAGTTGACTTAATCGTAAGTGTCCATGAAGGTACCATGATCTTACCCCAACTGTACTTTCCTACTTGAACAAAAGTATAACATCTTTATTTATAACTATATCTTTTCTGGTTTTCAAAAAAAGGAAGGGAATTTGACTAAAAGCCCAGTGCACTTAATAGTTTTGAAATCCATTAAAAACTTAAAAAGTAATTAAAGTTTCCGTTTCAAAATAAACCTAAGGGACCAAATTTGACACACCTCGAGTAAACCAAATGGACCAAATCTGACCCCCGAAAAAGGATTCTTCGATTACGCCCAATCTAACAACATTTGTTACATTCGGAGAACAGTTTCCGATCGCTCTCGTCAAGTAGAACACGAATCCGTTGACGTTTTTATTCAAACCTAGCTTGTAAAAAAGTTACACACATTTTACGTTTTGATGTGTTTTTTATTTTTGTATTTTAGTGTCCTTGTTCTGCTCGCAATTTGCTTATTATTGATCGAATATTTAAACAAAGCATATATTTGTGTTAAGAATTAATGGGGCTTTGTATATAAGGTGCGGAAATCCTTCACAATTTTTTTTTAGCTTTTGGGCTACTTAGAAAAACATGTTTTTTCCACAAGTTTTTGGAACGTAACTTTTTTGTTTTGGAACTTTTTTATAATCGAACAGCAAATAAAAGTGCGGCGTAACGAACCACATCTTTTGGCAGTTCTGAATTTTAATCAAAACTATATTTTTGAAGTTAAAAATGTGAAAAATTGTAAAAAATTATGTTTTTAAATTTTAGATTTTTGAATATGCATTTTTTTAGAAAAATGTGTTCAAGGATAAGAAAGACCGTGTTACGCCAAATGTTAACAAACAAATAAATCAAAATCAGTATACAGGTTTTTAACATATGGGGTACTTAATTATCAAATTGATGTATATTTTGAATTTTCACCAAAAAAAAGTTATGCATTTTTTCAAAATTAAAAATATGATTAAAATGTAAAACACTATGAACATGCTGAATTTCTTTCGTACTCTAGATATGTTGTTTTATGTTTTAAGTTATCCATCACCAAAAATATATATCAATAACTTTTTTCGGAAAAGTTTTTTTGAGTTCCGACAGATGGATGTTGTAGAACTAGGCGAGCGGAACAAGATTCTATGTTTTTATTTGCCTCTTCCGGTCTTACTTTTTGAGTTAATGAGTTCCGCGTTTTGATAAATTTTTCGTCCAATTTCATGATTTTCTTCAACGTTTATGCTCATATTTTGTTCAATATTTGAAAAATCTTAAAAACAAAATTATATTTGGAACCAGCATGAATGGGGCATCATTTTACAAGTAACGAGACCCTTTAATCTTTCTTTTTCGAAGAAAAAAAAGTCGAAATTTTCCGAATGTCAACTTTATCTGTTTTTTGACAATAACTTGAGAAATATTTAGTATTTAAAGAAATGGTAAACAGAATCTTGTATATCATGATATAACGGAAGTGAATATCTATTTTCTTAATACTCGCTTTTTGAAAGAAATCTGTTTTTCGAAAAAAGATATACCTTTTTTTGAAAATTTGAAAATTTTATTTTGAAAAATAGCTTGGTTTTCTATATTGCTAGGGGTAATCAAAGGTAATTTTGTAATACAAAACAAGGAAAAAAAACATTTTTTTTCTTCCACAAAAATAGCTCTAAGTCCTCGGAACAATGTTATGGTAGACGGAAATGCCTATAACTTAAAAACCAAAATATATAAAACCAAACCGATTTCGGTTTTGGATAGCCAATAGTTGAGCCTACGTTATATGATGTACTTAATTTTTAAATTGCTTAACTTTAAGTACAATTAAAAATTAAGTTTGAATGTTTTTCACTTAAAAAATAAAATGTATAGACCCAAACGGTTAGAAGTATTAGATGAATTTGACAAAGGACTATTAAATATAAAAAAAAAAAATATTCTAAAAAGACTTAACTTTAAGCATAATTTTTTTTAAAGTGAGTACAACTTAATGGTAGATGGCAATACCTATAACTTAAAAACAGAATGAAATAAAACCAAACCGGTTTCAGTTTTTGATAGCCAATAGTTGAGACTACGATATATGAGGTACTTAATTTTTTAATTGCTTAACTTTAAGTACAATAACAAATTAAGTTTGAATGCTTGTCACTTAAAAAATAAAATGTATAGAGCCAAACAGTTACCAGTTTTAGATGAACAAGAACCAGGACTTGCAAAGGAATAATTACATTTTCAACAAAATTACTTAACTTTAAGCAAAAAAATTAAGAAATGTTTTGATTTCAACTTTTTTAGGTGAAATTTTTGTCTGAGCGAAAAGTTTATTTAAGTTAATTGATAGCCCATTGAATTTCCTATGAAGTACTTTTTGTTTTTTCAAAAAATGTTTTAACAAAATTTGTTTCAATGTTTTAGTAAAACGTTAAGTGCTGCCACCTGGTGTTAAAAATTAAATATTTATTTTTGAACAGTTAGGGTGAACAAGAATGAAGACATCATTTTACAAAAAAGTAGACCATTAAATCGTTTTTTTCGACCTTTTATCACTTGATATACTTTTTTTGTCAATTTTTTCAGTTTTTTAACAATGACTTCAGAAGTATTAAGTATTTTCAGAAATTGTTACCTTTTTAATATTCGTGTGTACTTAAGTAATATGGAAATGTATAAAATGAATCCTCGCTTTTGGAAAGAAATAGTTTTTTGGTAAAAAGTGATACTTCTTTTTCGATTTTTCGATTTTTGTTATTTTTAAATGGCTTCGTTTTCTTTATGTTTAAGTGTTAAAGAAGGCAATTTTGATATAATAAATAAGGAAAAAAACATTTTTTCTTCTTCTTCGAAATTTGTTCTAAGTCCAGCAAATAATGCAATGGTAGACGGGAATGCCTATAACTTAAACACCGAAACGAATAAAACCAAACCGATTTCAGTTTTGAATAGGCAATTGATTAACCTACTCTAAATGATGAACTTAAATTTTTAATTGCTTAACTTAAAGTTCAAATTCAAAATTTTCGATTTTTTTGGATTTTCGATTTTCACTCAAAAAGCTAAAATTTATAGAAACAAACTGTTACCAGTTTTAGATGAATGAGATTTCGGACTTTTGGGAAAAGAAACACATATTTTTGAAACTAACTTATATTATCCTTATTGATTTTTTTTTAAATTCCTTAATATTTAGGACACCTCTAGGGTCGTTTATATTTGTCAAACCTAGGTTAATTTTTGAGAGCGATTAGTATTCGTGCTTATAATTGGGAATAGGCAGTTTAAAATTTTTATATAATTTTTTTTTTAATGACGTTATAGTAACCCAAACTTAAACACGTTTTGTGTCCTTTATTAAAGTGTAATCTGTTTTAATTTAAGATGGTAAGTCGTACTCTCGGTTAGGTAGCTAATGCTGCTGTTTTTTCATGTTTTATCAACAAATAACGAAAATAAATTTTAATTAATTTTTATTAATTTTATTAAAAATAAAAATATAGATCAACCCTAGATTAGTTTTGGACAACAAGAATACCTAACAAGAATTTAAGTACATGTGCTAGTTATATTCAAGATAATTTATATAGTTCCGCTATAAATAACGATTACATCACTTAGGGTAGATTTGGTCCATTAGGTTTACGAAAACTTGTAAACCAAATGGACCAAATCTATCCCAAAAGTCTCTTTTTCCTCAAGTTTGACAACATTTTTTTCAACTTTATAGCTAGGTTTGACTACTTTAAACCTAGGGTTGACTAAGATTCATCCTTTATTTATAACATGCCCAGAGGCGAAAGTCACGTAGCATGTATAGGTAAGGAATTACAGGTCTTTGAAAGAGGTATGTCGGGTCAGATTTGGTCCCTTAGGTTTACGACAGGGACCATATTTGACGGGTCCATGTCAAATATGGTCCATTTGGTTAACCTAACCTATAGCTCCGACCCAAGCGGTATCCCTTGAAATGGAAAATGGTATACCATGGAATAGAAAATGTGGCACCGAGTTGTTAAAGGGAAATAATGACCTTTTCCCACAAAAAAAAATGGAGTTAGCACTTGCAATCGACAGGCGAGGCCAAAATATGATGTAAATTCATCGCATTTTGCATATAAAAATTCCTTTCGAGACATATTTGCAAGTTAATCTTGATAAGCGTTCCACACTTTAAACGACCGGTGCTTGCAAGAACTTTTCGCTTTCCATCAAACTCCGGGCTTTTCCCGTATTGCTTTTTTACGCAATGGTGTGGAAAATATATTTCGCGTTCTGCTTGTTGTGATTATATGCCCGCTCATCCTTTACAATTAACAACCATTGAAAAACTGGCAACTAAATCGGAAGCTCATCGATGCACATCGACGGCGGCCTATTTAGTGTCGGCGATTTGTTTAGAGGTGCCCATTCAACAACGTTGAACAGATTGATACAAAAGCGCCAGATGTGTCGCTTTCCAATGGTGGAGGGAAAATACAGATCATGAATTTCCCAAACTTCCAACTTTGAATAAGGGAATAATTTTATTTAATTCTTAAATTTAGATCACATCATTTTAATACCATAACGGTAGCCAAAGCAATTGTTGCTAACCAAATGAAAAGGTGATTATTTCCCTTTAACAACGTCTATTACCCAAGTCACTTAAGTAAGTTTAATTTACTAAAACATCCTTTTTGGCAATATGAGAGTTAGGTTAGAAATTCTAATTATTATAATGTCTCTCAAAACAGTGTTAAAAAATATTCAAGATAACGTCTATTACCGGTCAATATGCATCTCAGAAAATACGATTGGACGATTAGACATAAATAAGTGTATGCATTTTGAGCGTCTTTTTACTTTATAATGATGCTGATGGCACGCAAACGCGGAACTGGTATTTCGCAACGAAATAATCTAAATTCGGGCCGACGAGCCCGGCGTCGCGGCGAGCATTGGGCCGATATCGAGTTCGACCCAACATCGGCATGTTTCCTGGGGACCCATTCATTATAGGTCGTGTCCTCCAAATGACGTCATGGTTAACCCGCACCCGGATGGGCCTCTGAGCCAACTTCGCCCTGGTGGGTGGGGGTGGGGGTTCAAGTGACCCCAACTAATTTAAAAAACTAAAAGGGCTAGAAAACGCGACAAAAAAAAATGTTCGGAAGCTCTTAAAGGAAATGTTTCACGTTTCTAAAAGTTGTTAAATATACGCTGGTTGTAGTCGAAAATATGAAGTAAGTGCTGCGGAAAACGATGATATTTTTTATCTCGCAAAGTCACTTAACTTTATACAAATTCAGGTTTCAAATTTGGAATGATGACGTCATTATTGAGTTATAGACCACCGCTGATTGGCTGACAAAGTGGGATTGGCTGGCAAAGTGGCTGTCAGCCAATCAGCGGCGGCACTAGCCTAGACCCTATTTTGCAAATGGGAAATTAAATTGCTTAAAAAGGGCTAAGTTTTGGGGAAAATGACCTTAGTATTTTCGACATTTCAATAACGGCCACAGATAATGGCTATCTCAGTTCAAAACCAATACAAAGGGGAATTCCCTTTAACAAGATTATTCAAAGTCACTTCGGCCATTTTTCGCTCAGGTCAATATTGAGGTCACCAAGTGGTCATCACAGGTAAATTTGCCAAGTTTAGGACTTTGCTCCAGAAATCCCCGAATATCTCGGGAACTATGATAGCTGGGCCATTCCACGCCAACTCAACCAGTCGAGGTTGCACAACCATCTCAGGTTTTGAAATATAAAAAATGTATATAGGGTAATCTTGTGCTCCGATTACGACTCTGAGGTTTTCAGACTTCTGCAGACCTCTGGACCTCTGGAGAAGTCCCATACAATTATTCGAATATACTTGAATAGGTGATATAAAACATTTTGTTTAGCAAAAGTTGTTTAGCTTGTTTTTTTTTTAATTAGAAAATGTGTCATTGTTTGGCCGATTTCAGGCGGTTGGGGGGGGGGGGTGGCTTCTTTGTTCACTCTTGTATCCGACAGTGGCCAATTAACATTGGGGAGGGGGGCGAGGGGACCATGGGGGGCCGAATTCAACATTGGGGAGGCCGAGGACCACCCTAAAAGTAGGTATATAAATAGACACCTATGAGTATTGCTTATAAGATGCAGATGGTGTGTGCCCGTTGGATTAAATATTTAATCCGATGCTTGTTTGTTACTGGTCGCCGTTTAAAGACCTGTACCTATATCCTATTCCTTGCGCGGGGCAGATTCTGCCCCCCCCCCGGTGGGTTTTTGCTTGCTGCTCCTAAACTACTGGAGCTAGCGTCTTGAAATTTTCTGACTTTTCCCATAATTGATTTACACATGTCTTGCCAAAATTTTAACAAAATTGTCCCAGCAGAGGCGGTGCCAGGTTCTGTTTTGGGGAGGGTGTTACGTATGCGGTTGTGTGACACATACTTCCTTCGTAATTTGCGGTGCAATAAATGCGTCAGAAACATTTCCACTGCAATATGCATCATAAATACAGTGATTGTACATATTTGTTTTGCAGAGGCACACTCCGGTGCACAAAATGGGAGGCGATACCCTCTCTCAAATGAGGTTCACCTTCAAATTAGCAAGATGATAAAAGCGTTACGCGCATGGTGCCCCCCCCCCCCCCCACGTTGTTTACTTGGATCCGCCTATGCGCAATGTATGACATTTAACAAATTACAGAAAATCATGTCCAAATGTGACGTTCATACCGCCCCAAACAATCACGAACAGCACATATTTGTTATCAGAAAATCCCCCCATTTTACATCCCCTGAATACGTCTATGATTTTGCATTTGGTACTTGTCTTTTGATATGTTGAATACCAGTACATTTCAAGCTCAAAAAAGTTTGTTGCATGAAAATCGGTTGAACCATATGACCATAATGATCTATCAAAAAACACCCCAAATTTTCGTTTTATCCCCCTGGTCCCCCATTTTCTTTAACAAAAATGAAATTTCGTGGTCCAAAAAGAAATATCTTTTCATGACGAATCGATTGGTGTTTGTCCCATCGAAATCAACCTAGCGGTTATCGAGATCTCTGGGGGGGGGGGGGCAGAATCTGCCCCAGCACGTTAACGTAATTATAGCCGCCCGCAAGGAATAGGGGAAGGTCAAGTAATTTAAGGGCGGAAAGTATTGGGGGGAGAGGCGAGCTAGTACCATTGGCGGGGGGGGGGGCGAGAGCACCATTGGGGGCCGAACTCAACATGGGGGGGGGGGTCGAGGGCCCCCTAAAGTATACAAATCGACACCTATGCCAGGAGCCTAAACTATTAACCTGAGCTAAAACTCGAGGACACCAAATGCGATTTCATTTTTCAAGAGCTTTCGATTGCATATTGTCCGTTTATTCCTAGCTATCATAGTTCCCGTGATATTTGGGGGTTCCTGGAGCGAAGTCCAGAAACGGGAAAATCTGACCTTTGGTGACCTCTGATGACCTCCATATTGATCTGAGCCAAAGAATGACTGAAGTAGTTTCAAAATTATTTTTGACTAGCTTTCGAAAATTATTTTAGGTTTTTGTCTACATCTCACAGGAGCCGAGTTCGAGGGGCATCGAAACGACCCCCACCCCCCTCCGGCACGGCGAAGGTGGCACTGAGCACCGGCACGGCGCGGGTAACGTTAATACCCCATGGCACTTAAAAACACACATTTGTGGTAACAAAATTGTCGAGGACTATGGAAAAGAAGATAATATTATACAGGACGAAACGAAACGATATATTTGAGAATTTATCTGTGCAATGCATGCATTATTCGTAACTACTTATTATCGAACTGATAGCTGTGCCAAATCCGGCGAACAGTCCTCCACTCATAACTGAACCACCACCACCACCATCCGCCTACCTTCAGCTGCTTGATGCACGGTGTGAAGATGGAGAAGAGGATGTACCAGCCGGCGCAGAAGCCGGCGATGAAGAAGCTGACCAGGATGAGGATGATGAGCCAGACGATACTCCAGACGGCTCCTCCACCATCCCGTCCGGCCCCGGCGCCCAGGCCCTCCCCGGCGCCCTCACCTCTAGCCATCTGACCAGGGGAAGGGGAAGGTCAGAAGCATGAGCCTGTGTTGGCGTGGTCAGTTATAGATGTTGTAATGCATAAGTATTGGCGAGACTGAGATTCTTTTCAAGTTCGCACTTCTGGCTGATCCAGTAGATAGACGTCTGTTTGCTCTGGGTGGACTTCGTAAATTGTATCGTCTCATGCCTATACATTAATGTTAAACCTGTATCTGAATAATATCATATGGGACGACCCGTTGCGTAGTCTGTTTGTGGTCGAAAACTACGAAAAGCACTGGCGCTACAAAGCTGCGTTCCTTTGTATTCCTTTGGAATAGTTACTTGATGTGACAGAGGTGATGCGATGTCCCCCAGACCAGAAATAAAATTACAAAAGAAGCAAAACGTAGGTAATTATCACAGAATCAGGGTTGCGTGACATAATTAAATGCATATAGTCCTGGTTTGTAAGGCCTGACTGGCCTTGATATTTACTGTTTTATGCAGGTGTCATTATGAAGCCACGTATCCAATACCTATACACAATGCAAGACATCAGAGCGCCTGTCATTATAGCCGCGTGCCTTTATTCCGACTCACCTGTGCCTGTCCGCTGGTACCGCTGGAGTCCCGTTACAGTAAGCGCTCGCTCCCCACACGGCCACGCAAAGTGCCGACTCTTCACACCGGCGACACCGCCCGCCGGCCCCCACCTCAGCGCTGCCGATAACACCCACACAGCGGGCAGATATCGGCCCAATCATACGTTACCCGTCCCCATCACCCGTCCCCGTCGGGTTTGAATTTCAATGTGCAGCGCCATCGTTGTGATTAGATAATGCGTTTTCAAAAGTTCATAGTTTAAAATGCCACCGTGTTCGGTAATTGTTATCAAAAATATATCTGCATATACAAGATGTACTGGACCAGGGTATCTAATTTTTAGCAGTCAGCATTAACCCGCTTCCGAATCATCACCCGAAAAAAATGACAATGGGTTAACGCCTAACGGGTCAGCGGGTCAACGAGCTAACGGGTTAACGATCCTCCTGTAGGTAGTTAAACAGAACTCCTGCACAATTTACGTACGTTATTTTATACATGCACAAATATACATGTGTACGTGTAGTTGCTTCGGACGGAACGCATGACTATCAAGTGCATCCAGTATAGGTACAACAGTGGTCTTATCTTGGCTCCTCATGAGATGGATGCCTCATACGTGAGACATCTTTGGCCGAGACAACATCGCTATCTGGCCAAAATACCCAGAACATGTGGGATGTTATGAGCTAGCTGATGTGACTTTTTTTTTGTTTCTACCAGAGGAGGCACAAGCATTATAAAATGGCAATGTAACAGTCATGTGATCAATTGTATTTAGCTGGTGATACCTATACGATCGAATATGTAGACAATGTAGAATACGTAAAATTGTAGAGCCCTTGGTGCTTATCGCAAAAGGAAATGCAAATGTTTCTACAGGTGTATTCAAGGCAACACACGATATTTAACAATAAGACAACGATCATGCATCAATGAATCTTGCTGCAAACACTCATATGTGAGGTAGTTCAAAGTTTTTCTTTCAAGACACGCTCAGCTTTTTCAGCCCATAAATGGCCATTGGCCACCCATTCCTCGAAACATAATCCCGAAAAATCCTTCCCTGATGTTCAGTTTTTTAGCCGATTTTAGTGGCACATAATGCGTACAAAGTACCGGTACTTGCGCACTGCGAGCTCAGTCCATACACCGTCTGGCAGTATACTGTAGCGATTGATGTGTGCGGTTCCATACACATTCCACAGGTGGTCTGATCTGCCGTCTAGCCGATTGGCTTTCCGGACATGATGTTTTCTGCGCACATGTGTGGGAAGTTCACTCCGACCAGAAGGATGTCTGTGACCGGCTGAAAAAGACAGTTTAATTAGCATCGGCCTCGTATCCTGGGCGGAAACATGTTCATAAAGAAACATTAGGAGTTTTGGAAAAGTTGTTTTTAACGTTAATACTCCATGACACTTTACAACACACATTTGTAGCAATACAATTGTCGAGGACTATGGAACAGAAGAGAATATTATACATGACGATACGAAACAATAGATCTTTGGTGCACATCTCATAATCTGGCTGTTGCGTCCCGTCACCATCTCATAAGTCGATCCCCCACCGGGCCTCTGCTGACACCATGACCCGAGCGGCGGCCGCCGACGCCTGGTCAGCTACCACCGTCCCGACAGTTGTGCTAAGTCAGCGTTATCAGAGAGCCACCGTTGAACGTCCATCCTGTGACCCTGTGACTCTGTGATTCTGTATTCCGGTCTGTCGGGTTCGACCAATCAGGAATAACCATATTTAGACCAATCAGGACACAAGGGGTGGGCTTCACTGCGCGGGGACAGAGGTATCTCTCAGTCCTTCTTCCGCGGACGCTCACGACGCTCGAACGTGTTTCTCTGTCGCTCCCAAAATATACATCAGAAGTCAAGCTGTGTTAATTACCAAACGGACGATAGCACCCGACAGTGCTACAGATTTAAGAATTGATCAGTGCAATGCACGCATTATTTGTGACAACTTATTATCGAAGTCATAGCTATGTCAAATCCGGCGACTAGCCCTACAACCAGTAAGGCGTCGTAGTTGGCGATCAACGAGCGAGTGCGAAGGAAATATATGGGAAATTTAAACTCGATCGGGCAAGTAGTTTCTGAGATACAAAAAAGGGTACACACGTGCGCACGTGCAGAGGCACCCCACCCCTGACTCGTGTGAAAGAGGCGGCTGAGAGGTCCCTAACCACACACTAAATCTAAACACAATCGGCTCAGCCATTCCTGAGATATAGAATAGGAGTGTGCACGTGCGCACGTCCAGAGGCACCCCACCCCTGACTTGTGGGAAGGCGGCGGCTGAGAGGTCCCTAACTACCAGGGGCGCAGCGAGGGGGGACAAGGGGGACAATTGACCCCCTCCCTTACGGGTCACAGGGGGCCCCGCCGATATTGGCCCAAATACCATTTGCATTAGCTAAATGGCTTTAAAAAAGTCACGAGGAGCCCTCAAACCAGGCAAGGGTCACTCTGGTGCATGTCAAGGGCACTCAGAGACACTGAAGGGCTTTCGAAGCCGGTCCAGGGGCCTCTTGGGCATGTTCAGGGACCCATTTAGCCCACCGAGGGGCCCAATAAACTGTCCAGGGCCTCTCGAGCATGTCCAGGGGCCCATTGAGCCCATTTAAGGGCACATAAACATGCCCAGGGACATTTCGAGCATGCTCTGGGGCCCATTGAGCCCACTCAGGGGCCCCACAAACCTTCCCAGGGGCCTATAGAGCATGTGCACTTGTCCAGGGGCCAATTGAGCCCACCTACGGCCCAACAAACCTGCCCAGTGGCCTCTCAAGCATGTCCAGGGGCCCATTGAGTATGTTCAGGGGCCTCTGGAGCCTGGCCATGGGCCCATTATAGTCAGTTTTGGGGCCTCTTGAACCTGCCCAGGGGCCATTATAGTTTTCCCAGAGGACCATCGAGTCTGTTCAGGGGCCTCTCGAACCTGCCCAGGGGCCATTAGAGCCTGTCGAGAGGCCTCTCGAGCTTGCCCAGGGGCCCATTGAGTATGTTCAAGGGCCTCTTGAACCTGCCTAGGGGC
Organism: Chirona hameri; assembly: GCA_036785665.1. NCBI lineage: Eukaryota > Metazoa > Arthropoda > Thecostraca > Balanomorpha > Balanidae > Chirona > Chirona hameri. The sequence continues at coordinate 67,394 of JAXIVJ010003292.1, forward strand.
CATTAGTCTGTTCAGGGGCCTCTCGAGTTTTCTCAATGGTCCATTGATCCTGTTCAGAGGCCTTTCGAACCAGCCCAGGAGCTATTAGAGTCTGCTTAGGGGCCTCTCGGCTTGCCAAGGAGCCATTGAGCCTGTCCAGGTCCCTCTCAAGCTTATCCAGAAGGCCATTGAGTCTGTGAACGGGGCCCTCGAGCCTGCACAGGGGTTGCTAGCCGTCGCCTGGCGCGCCTGCTATAGCCGGAACGCCTGCTAGCCGTGGTCGGCGCGGTCATAATAAGCGGTAATGTGCTGTACTCTGACCCACATCGTGCAATGTTTTCTTGGGTTTCTAAATGGTTATTTGACAAGTCCGATGCGTTTTTGAATTCGGGGGGGGGGGGTGATGGTAGTAAAAAACAATTTAACAATTTTCCTCTCAGGAGAGTGTTCGCTGCAATATTTGTCAGCCAGGGGCGTCACCGCCGGGAGGGTCGGGGGGGGGGGGGGGGGGGTCTGGGCAAACTCTCTCCACTTATAGAAGGCGGGTGAGGGTCACCCCCCCCCCCCCTCCACACACACACATACACACACACTTCTTTAGGGGAAAATGACCAATTTATCGTAAAAATTGCCTTTGCTGTGCAGTACAAATCCAGCTATCTAGTGTCAAAAACTGGGAAATTTCGCGCCGCTTCGCGACATGACAAGTTTCGCAATTGCTTATACAAATTGGGAAAATGGGAAAAAGAATTTCATTAAGTGTCTGGCAGAGGCTCTCCTTGGCGGTAATTGCTGGCCCCAGGGCCCATTCCCTTCATACAATATTCACTTTTAAGTTTCACGCAGGCTACATGTTTAGCCAGTTTGTCGAGTTCCGAAAAAGGCGACGCGAACGCAAAGACGAGGAGATCGGCACCCGGAAGCTGCTCCAGCGGTGCACAATTTTCTGGACCAAAGAGCTAATAGTGGAAACAGGCCAGGACCATTTCCCCAAGCCATCTCACCTCATGCGGTCTGGTTCCAATATTAACATTTTGTTTTCCAGGACCTAAAATTAAAATTTGCACGCCGCTTTGCGGCGTCACATCGGTAGTCATCGTCATAACGAAGTCATAGTCATCGTCATCGGTTCGTCGTAACGCTGATTTGAATGAATATCATTTTTAGCTTATTATCCTCTACAAGGCCCACCACCTATATTTCTGGGTTTTATCAGACAAAACCGTACAAATTTCGCGCCGCTTCGCGGCGCTAACTAACAAGTACATATCTACCTACTATAACATGAAAATCCATAAAAAAATGCTGCAAAGGCTGATCTATATATACAAAAGGACTCGATGCTGATGCTGATCTATATTCACGTACCAAAATGGGGCTACATTTTTTCGTCATTTCAGCCGCCCCACACTCAAAAGCCGACCCCCACCTGTTGTCAGCTAAGATAGGTTTTCTCTCCTGTACGTAACAATACAAATTAGTAATGCACTCAGTACAATGCCTACTGAGAGTCCTGGTCCAATCCAGCTCATCAAAAGTAGACGAAGATTTTTTTTTAAAGTGGGCCTCACAAAATAAAGTGGCTGAAATCCGTAGAGTTTTTCATATCCAGGGGTATTTTTGGGGGATGAGGGGCCTCTGCCAGGTGCTTGCCCCCCCCGCTTCTGAAGGTCTGGCTGCGCCCCTGATAACCACACACAAAATTCGAACACAATTGGCTCAGCCGTTCCTGAAATAGAGAATAGGGGTGTGCACGAGCGCACATGCAGAGGCACCCCACTCCTGACTTGTGGGAAAGTGTCGGCTGAGGGGTCCCTAACCACACACCAAATTTGCGCATAATCCTACCAACCGTTCCGGAAATATAGAATTGAGATGTGCACGTGCGCACGTGCAGAGGCACCCCACCCCTGACTTGTGGGAAGGTGGCGGCCGAGGGGTCCCTAATCACGCACCAAATTTGCACACAATCTGTCCAGCCGTTGCGGAGTTTTTGCGAGAAAACACTTTTCAACACCCTCACGCAGCACGCGTCGCGGGCAGTAGTAGTCAACCACATGAGTCGGCTCTGGTCTCAAACAGGGTAGGTTGGATGGGGCTGCTCAGCAAAGAAGTCCGTTTGTGAATCGGACGTGCGGTTGCAGAGATATGAGCTTCTCAAAAGCGTCACCACGGGCCGGGCTGGGTCAGGTCGGGCCGCTCATATTCAGATTTTTCCCTTACACCACGGAAGAACGAGCGAGCGCTAAGCGCTCGCTCTTAATCATAGCTGAGTCGCCACCACCACCACTACCACCACCACCACCACCACTACCACCACCACCACCACCACCACCATCCGCCTACCTTGAGCTGCTCGATGCACGGTGTGAAGATGGAGAAGATGATGTACCAGCCGGCGCAGAAGCCGGCGATGAAGAAGCTGACCAGGATGAGGATGACGAGCCAGACGATACTCCAGACGGCTCCTCCGTCGTCCCGTCCGGCCCCGGCCCCCAGGCCCTCCCCGGCGCCCTCACCTCTAGCCATCTGACCAGGAGAAGGGGAAGGTCAGAAGCATGAGCCTGTGTTGGCGTGGTCAGTTATAGATGTTGTAATGCATAAGTATAGGTGAGACTGAGATTCTTTTCAGGTTCGCACTTCTGGTTGATACAGTAGGTAGACGTCTGTTTGCTCTGGGTGGACTTCGTAAATTGTATCGTCTCATGCATATACATGCATTTTAAACCTCTATTTGAATAATCAACCAGTAAAACGCCTTTTTGGGCGATGACCGAGCGGACGCGCACTGGTAAAGCTAAAACAGGTTTGAAATATGAAACGGTGCGGGAGCACACGTGATAGTAACACATAGTCCTTTTAGTCCTTTTAGTCCTCCATAAAAATTGTCAGGCCTCCATGCATTCCAACATAAAAATTCAGTTTTATTAAATTGCACATGATCTCCTTTCTCGCATCCGCCAAAAGAGAGTACGTCCTGAGTGGCTGCATGTTTGAGCGTATACAAAACGAATGCTTAGATAAATCAAGCCATTTTTTATCAAGAATATTTTGGTTTATTTCGATGTCTGCGGGTGACATGCGCTGTGGTACCACCCCTATCAGAACGCACTATAACAAAATCAAAATTGATTTGATAGTCCTACCAAATGGTGAAAACTCGATCTTAATCGGAGCAGTGGTTGCAAAGTTATTAGCTTCCGAAAGCGTCTGTATGGCCGGGTCGTGCCGGGTCGGGTCGGGTCGGGCCGGGTCGGGCCGGGTCGGGCCGGGTCAAATGTAAATTTGTCTAGGAAGTTGACGAGAAACCTCACGGACGCTTCACGCCCGCTCGGTAATATATAATACTGCATGAGGCCGGTGTAAATAAATTTTCAAGACTGAGTTGCTTTCTTGATTTTTGAACGAGGCCGAAGACCGAGGTAAAAATTCAAGAAAGCACAGAGGTCTTGAAAATTTATGCCGGCCGAGTGCGGTATGATTTTTACCATATGCCGCGTACGTCATTCAATGTTTTTTTTCATATATTGTCCAATCATGACTAAGTCCTCACCAGAGAGAGAAATGCCAAATTTTGATTTAGGCTTTGACTTCGATGAAATTGAAGAAGCCTTGGAAGCGAAGTCGACAAAGCTGTCAAAATACCAGTCAGGTTTTTATCACACACACACGCTGTTTTCACGCGCTCTGGTAAAATAAATTTGCCCTAGGACATTTTATTTTACCGCGTTATACCACACCTCTCGGGCCAATGTATTTTTATATCCCCGGCATATGGTAAAACAAAATCATGTTCAGATTAATAATGCCATTTTTGATCGATAATGATCTTTGTTCATTTCGACGTTTGCGTGCGGAAAAGCACTGGCGCTTCAAAGCTGTGTTCCTTTTTATTCCGTTGGGCTAGTTACTTGATGTGATAGAGGTGATGTGATGTCCCCCAGACCAAAAATAGAATTGTAAAAGAAGCAAAACGTCATAGTCACAAAATCAGGGCTGTGTGACAAAATTACATACAGACAAACAGTCAGACAGACAGACAGTTTGTAAGGCCTGACTGGCCTTGATATTTACTGTTTTATGCAGGTGTCATTATGAAGCCATGTATCCAATACCTATACACAATGCAAGACATCAGAGCGCCTGTCATTATAGCCGCGTGTCTTTATTCCGACTCACCTGTGCCTGTCCACTGGTACCGCTGGAGTCCCGTTACAGTAAGCGTTCACTCCCCTCACCGCCACGCAGAGTGCCCGAGTCAGCCCGTCCCCGTCCCCGGCCCCGTCACACGAGCGGCCAAGATACGGTCAAATCCTGCGTATTGGCGTCAGCGGTCCGCGGTATCGCGCGCTACAGATACCACCCTCTGTCGCCGGCGTCGCCGGTCGCCCAGGTTATCAGGTGACCCGCTTCCGGCTGTGTTTCGGGCAGATTGGCCGAGGTGCATGCCCTCTGTCCTCTGGCGAGTGGGCTTCGGGAGAGCGAGTGGGCTTCGGGAGTACTTGTCGGTCGCCTTGAGCAGCTTCTGAAGATGAGGATGATCTCATTTCTGGTGTCGCTGAGTGTTACAGTCATGCAGCCTGTACAGGGGCGTAGGCAGGGTTTCGCCCAGGGGGCCAAATGGGATCAGAGGGGCCCTCGTAGCCTAGGGGGGCCCACATAATTAAAACAGTACATGTACATGTCATTTTCATGTCAGTGCATGTACATGATTTTCTACCATTTTTCAAACATGTATTGTTTTTCCACCAAAAATGACATGACATGACGCGTTTAAAACGTAATTATCTCCCAACATACTCCACCATTTTCATTGAAATGTTGTGATAAGACGTCGAATTGATGCAGCATAAGGTACTGAAAGATTGACGTCGATATCTATCATTGTTTTTAAGTTATTGAGAAAATCCGGGGGCAGATTTTGCCACCTCCAGCGGGGCGCGGGTTAATGAAAATATTATCCTCAGTCTTCTTCAATTCGGATTCAGGAAGCAACACAATACGTACATGCCGATTGTGCACATGTACGATGAAGTTACAAAATGTCTACAAAATAACGAAATAACATGCTCCTTATACCTTGATTTACAGAAAGCTTTGTATACAGTTTGCTTAAAAATTATCTTGAAAAAAATACACGGCATTGTGATACGAGGTGTTTCTACAACACGATAGAGTCATATCTTAATACGATGCATCAGATGACAATAGATGAGGTTGACAAAAGGTGAGGTTGACAATAGATGAGGTTGCATCTAAGAAAACATTTTTTTTTTAATGGACTGGTCTTCCTTCGAGAGCCTCATCAGCGCTCGACCGGCAGACAACCTCTACCACCACAGGACCCTCTAAAGGTCAGACCCTCTACAGATCGGCAGGGGTCTCTAAAAGCCGGCAGATGGCCATATGCAGATTGGCAGGGCCCTCTAAAGGCCGGCAGAGGGCCCTCTACATATCGGCAGGGCTCTATAAAGGCCAGCAGAGGACCCTCTACAGATTGGCTGGGACACTGCAGATCGACAGGGCCCCTAAAGACTGGAATAGGGCCCTCTACAGGTCGGCAGGGCCCTCTAAATTCCGACAGAGGCCCTCTGCAGATTGGTAGGGCGATCTAGAGATCGGCAGGGCTCTCTAAAGGCCGGCAGGGCCCTCCAAAGGTCGGCAGGCCCTCTAAAGGCCAGCAGGGCCCTCTAAAATCCGGCAGGGCCATCTAAAGGCCGGTAGAGGGCCCTCCATAAATTGGCTGGGGCACTCTGCAGATCGACAGGGCCTCTAAAGACTGGAATAGGGCCCTCTACATGATGGAAGGGCCCTCTAAAGGTCGACAGAGGCCCCTCTACAGATCGGCATGGCCCTCTAAAGGCCAGCAGAGGGCCCTCTACAGATTGGCTGGGACACTGCAGACCGACGGGGCCCCAAAGCCTGGAAAAGGGCCCTCTACAGGTCGGCAGGGCAATATAAATGCCGGCGGATGCACTCTGCAGATTGGCAGGGCGATCTACAGATCGGCAGGGCCCTCTAAAGGCCGGCAGAGGGCCCTCTCCAGATCGGCAAGGAACCTCTACAGATCAGCAGGGCCCTATAAAGGCCGGCAGAGGGCCCTCTCCAGATCGGCAAGGAACCTCTACAGATCGGCAGGGCCCTATAAAGGCCGGCAGAGGGTCCTCTACAACCGGGAGGGGCTCTCTAAATGCCGGCATGGGCCCCTCTGCAGATCAGCAGGGCCTTTTAAAAGCTGATAGAGGGCCCTATCCACACTGGCTGGAGCTCTTTTCTACGTATTTACATATACATGCCTTTAACAGATAAGCTAGTGCTGTTATTTATTCGTGTTACGATTTTTTAGGTTCGTAGGCGTTCTTTTATGCGACGTAGGGCATTTTGCGGGCGCCTGACACCATCCAAAACACTGGGGCCTTCGGCCCCAAGGGGCCCTCGCTCGGTCGCCAGAGGGGCCTGCCCAGCCTCCAGGCAAGCCCCCCCCCCCTTTGGCTACGCCCTTGGACCTATATAACATGTTATAATGCTCCCCTTAAAGGGAAATAATGACATTTTCCCACACAAATGGAGTTATTACTTGAAATCGACAGACGAGACCAAAATATATTGTAAATTCATCACATTTTTCATTTTTAAAAAAATTCCTACCGAAAGATATTTCAAGTTAAAGTTGATAAGCGTTCCACGCTTTTAACGACCGGTACCTGCAAGTACGTTTGGTCATCATCAAACTGCAGGCTTTTCCCATTTTGCTCTTGTACGCAATGGAGTGGAAAATACTGCTTATTGTAATTATATGCCTGACGATCCTCTACAATTACGGACATTGAATAAAAAGGTAACCAAATTAGCAGTTAACTGATGCATATAACGGCGGCCTAGTTAGCGGTTGCGACCCTCAATTTTTGAAAATTGCTTCATTCATTTTCAACATTAGGAGTTTTGTATAGTTTTGTCTCTGGCTGTATATAACACTATGCTTTATAGTTTATATTATCATGAAAAATAATAATTGTTCACCAAAAATTAACAAACTATACAAAAACGGCCAATTAAATCGGAAGCTCATTGATGCACATCGATGGTGACCTAAGTAGTGTCGGCGATTTTTTTAAGGGTAATTCAACAACGTTGAACAGATTGATACAAAAGTGTGTCGCTTTCCAATAGTGGAGGGAAAATGCCGATCATGAACTCCTTAAGAAGTATATGTACTTGCTTTTTAATTTTGACAAACTTCCAACTTTGAATTAGGGAATAATTTGACTTAATTCTTAAATTTAGATCACACCATTTTAGCCCGCAACTTACTGGGGGGCTATCTTTTGCCATCCCCCTCCCGTTATTTTGCAATAACTCCTAAACAAACACCGGTATTGTCACCAAACTTGCAATACCTTCTCTCACATCAATTCTACACATGTTGTCAAAAGAAAAAATATGAGGTCATGATAGGTCAACCGGGAATGACGTCAGAGTGACGTCATGCTCTTCGGTTTTTGTTGCAAAATAATGGTTTGCGGAAACCGCTGTCAAAGATACCGTGTTTGATATAAACTCAATTATCTTACATCAAATTACTAACAATAGACCGGGCTATCAAACTGCTATCTCGGATTTTTGAGGATTTTTTTATTCAAAATTTTGAGAAATCCATATTTATTTTTTTTACAAAATTTTCAAGAATAAAATTAGAATTATCAAAAAAACGGAATATATGTAATCGAGACGTGTGCGGTGAATATATGTGCCAAATTTCAAGTTGATATCTATAAAAATGACTGACTTATGACCTTTAAATTACAAAAATCGACCACCTCTCACAGCATTACTATGCATAAAAACGCTTTTCCGTTTTTGCGTTTTACTTCTATTTATATGAAACAAACAATCTTCTAAGGTCATTTTTCGCGTGCTAGACGAAAAACAAACCTATAAACATGTGTTATAACGCCTATTGACCGTAATCTGCAGTTTGACCTCGTGACCTCGGATGACCTTGACCTGACCCAAGGTAATAAACAGCTTAGAAAGGTACTTAGAAGTGTCAGACACACGAATCATACCGATTTATCGACAGCTTATGCGTTTAATAGAGCAATTTTGCGCGACAATTCCATCCATTGACACCTTCCGACACGGACAAACATTTTGTACTTGACCTGACCTGTGACGTCATCGGTCACCTCGAGGTAAAAAATATTATGTTTCCCTCGATAAATTTTGCCAGGGCTATCGAATGCCGTTTTAATTTTTACATTCAGTCCAGTAGTTCCGGAGATCCGAGGTGGGGCAAAATATAGCCCCCCCCCCCCCCCCCCCCCAGTAAGTCGCGTTATGAAAACGGTAGCCAACGAAATTGTTGCTCACAAAATGAAAAGGTCATTATTTCCCTTTAAATGGGAATTGAACAAAAACGACCGCGTCCAAATTATTGGACGGGCCCAATGTCCGATTAATCGCAGAGAGATTAATAACGATTGATTTCAGGTAGGTACGTTCTCGCTTAATTGTTTTACCGCGTCTTCCTCACGTTTTTTTCTTCTCACACCCGGTCGACGTATGTACCTACATTGTACGCAGATCCTTGATTGCAAATGCGCCTTCGGCCTTGCATTGTTTTGCTATCTGTCTCCATCTTTCTAAATATACTTAATCAAATGCACACTTGACCTTTGATGCTTCAAAATGTGCTGATGATAATATTCGTGATGTAAGGCAACAATATCATGTGATGATATGATATGAATGCCTCATGCACCACTCAGAACGCATCTATCCACAATAATGTCTTCAAGATAACACATTTCAAGATAACACATTTTGCAACACCACAAAGATTGCCATCGAATGCCGACATCCTGCCTGGCAATCACAATGAATGGTGACACGGCTTGTGGTCGGAAGGGAAACTCGACTGGAACGGGGTCACCTCTGAGCTGCCTGCCTGCTGCAGCGGACTGCTCGGGACTGGACGGGACTGGACGGCCAGGGGGGCGGGGAGAGGGGGGGAGCTGGAATGTTGCAGGTTGACGGCGGAGGCCGGGTCAGATCGCGGAGAGACGACGGGGAGAGTGCACGGGCCGGTCACCTACGCCAGGGGGCCAGCGGGGAGTGACGCTAGGGGCCAGCGGGGAGTGACGCTGGAGAAGTGTCCATGGGTGAGGTAGAACGTGCGGCAAGAGACGTTTGAGGGAGTGAAGTGTGGTACGTGACTGTGCCCTGAGGCACTCGAAAGGGCGAGGAACGCCGGAGGAGGACGAAAGGGGAAGACAGGTGTTTGGATCGGAGGGCAGAAAACCCGAGGAAGCGGGTGACTTTGGACAGAAGCGGCAGGTTGATCCGGCGGGAGAGGAGGAGCCGGCATGTGGATTTCGGTGAGTAAAGTTCCGACGATTTTGGTGACACTGATCTCATTTTATGTTGCACTGATTATGGTTTAAATGCAATAGATGCAAATGGTCGTTACACTCTCGCCAGTTTAGCTGGTTTTACAAGGGAACAAAAACGTCTCGACCGGTTCCGTTCTATAGTGACCTTCTCATGCATTTGGGTCATTATCTGTTGAAAGTATGTAATAGTTGTAAACAACATAACAGTGAAATAACCGTTTTTACGCTGATATGCAGTTTCGAAAATTTGTCACATGAAATTTTGGAGTTAGTGTTACGAAATTATACCACACTTCATTCAGTCGGGGTGAGACAGCTCAGATTTCATGCAGGGCGAGAAGTGCGAGTCCTAGTACGCCCGATTCTCATTTTCAAAAGACTGTTTTCATCGAGAGCGCTCAAAAGCAAAGCTGGTAGGTATCGCGGTGCTGCACATCAAGTTTGCAGGTATTTTTACTCTGATTTGCCGTAACTGACCTGTGATTTGTTGCAGGCACGGGATGTGCCACTGGCACTCGTTCTATTCGCCATCGCATGCAGTCCAGCGGCGGCTTCAAATGTTCTGACGTTGAAGGAGCAGTCGTCACATTTCGTCACCGAAACAAGGTAACGTAAGCATTCAACAGATATAGTGAAGATTGCCAAGCCTTTATTTAAAGGCAAATATTGATATTTTCCCACAAACATGGAGTTATTACTTGAAATCGACAGACAAGACCAAAATATATTGTAAATTGATCACATTTTGCATATAAACATTCCTACCGAAAGATATTTCAAATTAAAGTTGATAAGCGTTCCACACTTTTAACGACAGGTACTCTCAGGTACTTGGTAACGATTTTCGGTTCCCACCAAAATTTGGTATTGCTTTTTGACTAAATGGTATGGAAAATTTGTCCTGCACTCTGTCTATTATGATTCATATGCCCTACTATCCTTAACAATCAACAAACATTTAATAAAAAGGTATCCAAACTAGCAGTTTTCCTATGCACCCAACGACGGCCTAGTTAGTGGTTGCGACCCTCAATTTTTGCAAATTGGTTCATGTATTTTCAACATTAGGAGTTTTGTTTTGTTTTGTCTCTGGCTGTATATAACGCTAGACTTAAGCTTATCATTCAAAAGAAGAAAAAATGTGTTTTAAAAGATCATGAAACAATGACAAGATGACAATGAAATCTGAAGTTCATTTATGCACCCAACGGCGATCTATTTAGTGTCGGCAATTTGTTTCAGGGACATTGTCACAGTGCTTTCAAAGGAAAGAAAATCCCCAGATATGTCATGCCAGATATAGAGAGGGATCATACCGTTCGTCACGTCATAAGTAAATATATTTAGATTTCCCAGATTTCCCAAATTTCCCAAATTCCACAATTTATTGTAATTTTCGAAATATAAAAAGTTGTTACTTCACTTTTAAATTGAGACACGATCAATGTGATACTATACATGTTGATGTGTTATAAGATAATGCAGAAAAATAAATAAGAAGGTCAATATTTCCCTTTAAAAATCGGCAGGCCTGTAGGTTGGCTCTTATCTTAGCTCATTACATGTCTAAACACTATTGTCACCTCGCAAAAACACTTACATTTGTATGTGTACTGTAGGTGATACGAGAGAAAAAATACCGCACTGCTCAGCTAGGTACTATTTCAGGATATGAATTTGTATCAATGGACATATATTACTTATTTTAATCGGCAATTTCACATTATATCATATTAACTTATTATTAAATTTCACTTATTATCTTGATTTACCCTTTATTAGCCTTGTTTTACGTACGTAAGAGGGATAAAACATGACGTTAGTCGTTAGGCACAACACTCGAAAACCCAACTGTTTTCCACGTCGTCGCATGCACTACCTCAGAGAAGCGACATTATCACCCCTGCGGCCAGTAGCCACAGGCAGCTGCACAGAAATCGGTCACGTGACCATACACGGCATACAGCAATCTCACCGGACCGGTCCGGTGACTGGGGGCGGCGCGGGAGTCACCGTCTCGGGGGAGGGGGCCCGGCACGCCACCAGCCCGGAACGGCCGGAATTCCGGAGACTGAGGCCGGAGTGACCTGATTTCCCCGGGCATCCGCTCAGTCACCTGTCGGGCATCTGATGGGAAAATGTGACGGAGGTAACGGATGATGCGTGATGCAATGTGGAATGTATAATGATCTGAAGTCATTTAAGATTCCCAGCAATTTTCCAATGGGGCCGGGCCGCCGTTCTGCGAGTGTGCACTCAATGTTATCTATTCCTCAATGTTGCCAAGTTCAATGCTGAGCCTGAATGTCGCTAATGCTGCGCAATATCGCTCTGGGTGTGTGCGCTGTATTTAACCCAGTCATCAGATAAGGATGCGCTGTATTTAACCCAGTCATCGGAAAAGGATGCGCTGTATTTAACACAGTCATCAGATAAGGATGCGCTGTATTTAACCCAGTCATCAGATAAGGATACGCTGTGTCTAACCCAGTCATCGGAGAAGGATGCGCTGTATTTAACCCAGTCATCAGCTAAGGATGTGCTGTATTTAACCCAGTCATCGGAGAAGGATGCGCTGTATTTAACCCAGTCATCAGATAAGGATGCGCTGTATTTAACCCAGTCATCGGAGAAGGATGCGCTGTATTTAACACAGTCATCAGATAAGGATGCGCTGTATTTAACCCAGTCATCAGATAAGGATACGCTGTGTCTAACCCAGTCATCGGAGAAGGATGCGCTGTATTTAACCCAGTCATCAGCTAAGGATGTGCTGTATTTAACCCAGTCATCGGAGAAGGATGCGCTGTATTTAACCCAGTCATCAGATAAGGATGCGCTGTATTTAACCCAGTCATCAGATAAGGATGCGCTGTATTTAACCCAGTCATCGGAGAAGGATGCGCTGTATTTAACCCAGTCAACAGATAAGGATGCGCTGTATTTAACCCAGTCATCAGCTAAGCATGTGCTGTATTTAACCCAGTCATCAGATAAGGATGCGCTGTATTTAACCCAGTCATCAGATAAGGATGCGCTGTATTTAACCCAGAAATCAGATAAGGATGCGCTGTATTTAACCCAGTCATCAGATAAGGATGCGCTGTATTTAACCCAGTCATCGGAGAAGGATGCGCTGTATTTAACCCAGTCATCAGATAAGCATGCGCTGTATTTAACCCAGTCATCAGCTAAGGATGCGCTGTATTTGACCCAGTCATCGGAGAAGGATGCGCTGTATTTAACCCAGTCATCGGAGAAGGATGCGCTGTATTTAACCCAGTCAACAGATAAGGATACGCCGTATTTAACCCAGTCATCAGATAAGGATGCGCTGTATTTAACCCAGTCATCAGATAAGGATGCGCTGTATTTAACCCAGTCATCGGAGAAGGATGCGCTGTATTTAACCCAGTCATCAGATAAGGATGCGCCGTATTTAACCCAGTCATCGGCTAAGGATGCGCTGTATTTAACCCAGTCATCAGATAAGGATGCGCTGTATTTAACCCAGTCAACAGATAAGGATGCGCTGTATTTAACCCAGTCATCAGATAAGGATACGCTGTGTCTAACCCAGTCATCAGATAAGGATGCGCTGTATTTAACCCAGTCATCAGATAAGGATGCGCTGTATTTAACCCAGTCATCAGATAAGGATGCGCTGTATTTAACCCAGTCATCAGATAAGGATGCGCTGTATTTAACCCAGTCATCAGATAAGGATGCGCTGTATTTAACCCAGTCATCAGCTAAGGATGCGCTGTATTTAACCCAGTCATCAGAGAAGGATGCGCTGTATTTAACCCAGTAATCGGAGAAGGATGCGCTGTATTTAACCCAGTCATCAGATAAGGATGCGCTGTATTTAACCCAGTCATCAGATAAGAATGCGCTGTATTTAACCCAGTCAACAGATAAGGATGCGCTGTATTTAACCCAGTCATCAGATAAGGATGCGCTGTATTTAACCCAGTCAACAGATAAGGATGCGCTGTATTTAACCCAGTCATTAGCTAAGGATGCGCTGTATTTAACCCAGTCATCAGATAAGGATGCGCTGTATTTAACCCAGTCATCAGATAAGGATGCGCTGTATTTAACCCAGTCATCAGATAAGGATGCGCTGTATTTAACCCAGTCATTAGCTAAGGATGCGCTGTATTTAACCCAGTCATCGGAGAAGGATGCGCTGTATTTAACCCAGCCAACAGATAATGATGGGCTGTATTTAACCCAGTCAACAGATAAGGATGCGCTGTATTTAACCCAGTCATCAGATAAGGATGCGCTGTATTTAACCCAGTCAACAGATAAGGATGAGCTGCATTTAACCCAGTCAACAGATAAGGATGCGCTGTATTTAACCCAGTCATCAGCTAAGGATGCGCTGTATTTAACCCAGACATCAGATAAGGATGCACTGTATTTAACCCAGTCATCGGAGAAGGATGCGCTGTATTTAACCCAGTCATCGGAGAAGGATGCGCTGTATTTAACCCAGTCAACAGATAAGCATGCGCTGTATTTAACACAGTCATCAGCTAAGGATGCGCTGTATTTAACCCAGTCATCAGATAAGCATGCGCTGTATTTAACCCAGTCATCAGATAAGGATGCGCTGTATTTAACCCAGTCATCAGATAAGGATGCGCTGTATTTAACCCAGTCATCAGATAAGGATGCGCTGTATTTAACCCAGTCATCGGAGAAGGATGCGCTGTATTTAACCCAGTCATTGGAGAAGGATGCGCTGTATTTAACCCAGTCAACAGATAAGGATGCGCTGTATTTAACCCAGTCATCAGATAAGGATGCGCTGTATTTAACCCAGTCATCAGCTAAGGATGCGCTGTATTTAACTCAGTCATCAGATAAGGATGCGCTGTATTTAACCCAGTCATCAGATAAGGATGCGCTGTATTTAACCCAGTCATCAGCTAAGGATGCGCTGTATTTAACCCAGTCATCCGATAAGGATGCGCTGTATTTAACCCAGTCATCAGATAAGGATGCGCTGTATTTAACCCAGTCATCAGCTAAGGATGCGCTGTATTTAACCCAGTCATCGGAGAAGGATGCGCTGTATTTAACCCAGTCATCAGATAAGGATGCGCTGTATTTAACCCAGTCATCAGATAAGGATACGCTGTGTCTAACCCAGTCATCAGCTAAGGATGCGCTGTATTTAACCCAGTCATCAGATAAGGATACGCTGTGTCTAACCCAGTCATCAGCTAAGGATGCGCTGTATTTAACCCAGTCATCAGATAAGGATGCGCTGTATTTAACCCAGTCATCAGCTAAGGATGCGCTGTATTTAACCCAGTCATCCGATAAGGATGCGCTGTATTTAACCCAGTCATCAGATAAGGATGCGCTGTATTTAACCCAGTCAACAGATAAGGATGCGCTGTATTTAACCCAGTCATCGGAGAAGGATGCGCTGTATTTAACCCAGTAATCGGAGAAGGATGCGCTGTATTTAACCCAGTCATCGGAGAAGGATGCGCTGTATTTAACCCAGTCAACAGATAAGGATGCGCTGTATTTAACCCAGTCATCAGATAAGGATGCGCTGTATTTAACCCAGTCATCAGATAAGGATGCGCTGTATTTAACCCAGTCATCAGATAAGCATGCGCTGTATTTAACCCAGTCAACAGATAAAGATGCGCTGTATTTAACCCAGTCATCAGATAAGGATGCGCTGTATTTAACCCAGTCATCAGCTAAGGATGTGCTGTATTTAACACAGTCATCGGAGAAGGATGCGCTGTATTTAACCCAGTCATCAGATAAGAATGCGCTGTATTTAACCCAGTCATCAGATAAGGATGCGCTGTATTTAACCCAGTCATCAGATAAGGATGCGCTGTATTTAACCCAGTCATCAGATAAGGATGCGCTGCATTTAACCCAGTCATCGGAGAAGGATTCGCAACAATTTCTCCTAAGCCGTCGCAAACCGTTATAGGCCACGCTCAACAAAAATGGCACTTATCGTTTAAAACAGCAGACAATCAGGCGGCTTCTTTGCAGCATAAAAATACGATTTTCTCCCATCATGTCAGCTGAATACACTATTGCCTCTTCTATCCACTTGCATGGACTCTGTGCTACAGACCGTAGGTACTACCAGTAAAACGCCCTTTTGGGCGATGACCGAGCGGGCGCGCTCTGGTAAAGCTAAAACAGGTTTGAAATATGAAACGGTACGAAAGCACACGTGGTAGTAACACATAGCCCTTTAAGTCATTTTAGTCCTCCATAAAATTTACAGGCCTCCATGCATGCCAACATGCAAATTAAGTTTTATTAAATTGTTCATGATCTCCTTTCTCGAATCCGCCAAAAGGGAGTTCGTCCTGAGCGCTGCATGCTCCAGGGTATACAAAAATTATTTGATTAATAATGTCATTTTTGATCAAGAATTATTTTTAGAATTAGTTGTATCATTTACGACCTATTCCTCGAAATTAAAATATAATAGTACCAAAAAACGTTATATTAATATTTCGATCACAGATCTTCATCACAAATTATACATTACCAGTAAGACGCCGAAGCTGGCGATGAACGAGCGAGCGCGAAGAAAATGTATGGTGAATTTCAACTCCATCTGGCAAATAGTTTCTGAGATACAAAAAGGGTGCGCACGTGCGCACGTGCAGAAGCACCCCACCCCTGACTTGTGGGAAAGTGGCGGCTGAGAGGTCCCTAACCACGCACAAAATTTGAACACAATCGGCTCAGCCGTTCCTGATATATATAATAGGGATGTGCACGTGCGCACCTGCAGAGCCACCCACCCCTGACTTGTGGGAAAGCGGCGGCTGAGGGGTCCCTAACCACACACCAAATTTGAACACAATCGGCTCAGCCGTTCCTGAGATATAGAATAGGGGTGTGCACGTGCGCACGTACAGAGGCACCCCGCCAATAACTTGTGGGAAAGTGGCGGCTGAGGGGTCCCGAACCACACACCAAATTTGAACACAATCGGCTCAGCCGTTGCGGAGTTATTGCGAGGAAACACCTTCCAACACCCTCATGCGGCACGCGCCACACGCAGTGCAGTAGTCACCCACGTGAGTCGGCACTGGTCTCAAACAGGGTAGGTTGGATGGGGCTGCTCAGCAAAGCAGGCTTCTTGTCAATCGGACGTGCGGTTGCAGAGATAACCGAAGGTTGGTTGAACATTGGATAACACTGTTCTTTAGAATTGTGTTTCCATTGTGAAACAAACCTGAGCTGTTCGATTGGGGGTGGTTTATATTAGCTTGTCAAAAACGTCGCCACGGGACGGGCCGGGTCGGGCCGCTCATATTCAGATTTGTCCCATATGCCACGGAAAGACGAGCGAGCGCTTCGCAATCGCTCGTAACCAAAACAACTATAATCAGAATACAAGTTTCGACTGTATATTGTTTCCCACAGTTTTTTTAACACATTTTCGCGCGACATTTCTCGCGAACTTTATTCATACGGGCACAACCTTCTAAAGGCGGCCGCACACTGCGCATTCGGCGCCCGATATCACTGCGAAACTCCGCCTTGGAAAATCGCGGCGATACCGCTGAATATCGTCCTTGTTCCGGCGGATTCGGCGCTTTCTGCTCGCGAGATTCCGCCCCGCCGACCTATACAGCATGTCGCAACCTGTGCCTACAGCCTGTCCCAAGGTAACTTAATGATGGCCATTTTTCGACGAAGATGTAAGTTTAGAATCACGAAACTTTTACATAATAAATTGCACAGCGGCAAGAGCATGCTGTGCAAAATGTGTTCCTCTATCTTGCATAGATTCGCCACTGTTAGCCGGATACATTTTGTTGTTCGCGGTTCCTCGGCGTTCAGTTGCGGAATTAAGCTCGTTCGAATCAGTTTTTTTTCCGCCGGTCCGCAGATGGCAGGCCGACAACATTGGTCCGCGATTTTTGACGTTTCGGCTGACGCGAAGGCGGAAAGTCGCTAAAGATGCGTGGAAAGTCGCAGCGATATCGCGACATCCGCGCGCCGAATGGCCTAGTGTGCGGCCGCCTTAAAGGATACTTGCACTTCGGTCTGCATAAATAGTCGACATCATCTCACCTATATATCGCAGCGTCACCCATTAACAAACAAACATTGAAGCCCTTATCTAAAAACATGCATAAATATACAATAAAGCAATAAAAAGATAACAAAAATACAATGTTGCCAAACCTAAAAAGATGTGACTACACGAACAATGCCATCACAAAAGGGCAGAAGTGTTGAATTTTACATGATTGGCCACGATGACACATGATTTTACATGATTGGCCACGATGATACATTGGAGGTTCCTTTCTATTAAAAATAGACTCTGCGATTTCTCGGTCCGGTTGGTCCTTAGCTCTGTAAAGCACTTGCACTTGAATGGGTGTAGGGGTGTGACCCGCTTCGGGATGAGCTATCTTGAAATGGTCCCCCATCGTTGTATCATCCTTCCTGCCTACCATGTCTCGGACATGTTCATTATATCCTAGTATCAGCGGGCGTTTGGTTGCTCCTATATAATTTGCGTCACAGAGCTTGCACCTAAGCTTATACACAACATTTTGCTGTGTGCACTGTCCTCTAAACCCACTCTTGCATAAATTGCATCTATTTCCCCCCAGGCAGCGAGGCAGCGTGAAAGCTGAGCGCTCTAACGGACTTTTCAACTTATTTTCGTTTCTCCAAGCTAGCCGAACGTGTAAGCCCGATCTTTTTACCACCTTCTTTACTTTGCAAAGCAAGTTTTCGTCAATATATGGTAGTGTTAAGTACCCATCCTCCCCCTGTACGTTTCCGCCTGTTTCTAGACCCTCTAGACAGTCGAACCTCCCTGAAGAGCCTTTTCAGTAGTTTCAGTGAATACACATTCCCTAAAAATAAAGTGTGAATTTTATCTACGCTACCATCCTCTTTTTCTTTGCTAGATGAATTGTTCAAGGCTCTATGAATCATATTCCTGATCATATTGTGCTTGGTAGTTGTAGGGTGAGCTAATGAAGCATGCAAGACGATCCCTGAGTTTGTCGGCTTAATGTAGAGCTCTGTCTCCAGATGTGTCATCGTGGCCAATCATGTAAAATTCAACACTTCTGCCCTTTTGTGATGGCATTGTTCGTGTAGACACATCTTTTTAGGTTCGGCAACATTGTATTTTTGTTATC
The DNA here is from genome assembly GCA_036785665.1 of Chirona hameri. NCBI lineage: Eukaryota > Metazoa > Arthropoda > Thecostraca > Balanomorpha > Balanidae > Chirona > Chirona hameri. The sequence goes on from JAXIVJ010003292.1 coordinate 85,950, forward strand.
TTTGTATCGCTTTATTGTATATTTATGCATGTTGTTAGATAAGGGCTTGAAAGTTTGTTTGTTAATGGGTGATGCTGCGATATATAGGCAAGATGATGTCGACTATTTATGCAGACCGAAGTTGAAGTATCCTTTAGAAGGTTGTGCCCGTATGAATAAAGTTAGCGAGAAATGTCGCGCGAAAATGTGTAAAAAACAAAAAACCGTGGGAAACAATATGCAGTCGAAACTTGTATTCTGATTATTGTTGTTTCGGTAATGTATAATTTCTGATGAAGATCTGTGATCGAAATATTAATATAACGTTTTTTTGGTACTATTATATTTTAATTTTGAGGAAGAGGTCATACATGATAAAACTAATTATAATTTGCCTATACATGTTCCTCGCACAAGCACTAACCAATATCAAGAACAAATAATTACTTTTGTTCATTTCGACTTCTGCGGGTGCTATGCGCTGTGGTACCACCCCTATCAGAACGCACCATAACAAAACCAAAATTGATTTGATGGTCCTATCCAATGGTGAAAACCCGATCTTAATTGGAGCAGTGGTTGCAAAGTTATTAGCTTCCAAAAAGCGTCTGTATGGCCGGGTCGGGCCAGGTCAAATGTAAATTTGTCTAGTAAGTTGACGAGAAACCTCACTGGCGTTTCGCGCCCGCTCGGTAATAAGAAGTGGCAGCCACCTAGGTGTCCGTCTAGCCTTTTGGATGTCACCCGATTGCTTAATAACTCCGCGCACCTTGCAGTCAAAACCGTGAAATTTGGCATGTTAGTGGGATTTAGGGTCGCACTATCTTATGCAAATTTTCCGTCGATCCATGATCGCAATAGAGTGCAATTTTAATTATTGTTAATATGCCGTGAATATCATAAATTATATGCGCTACCCGGCTGACACTGGACTGTCTTCTTTATTTTGTTTTCGGGAGACACTGGCTGAGTGGCCATGGGGGGGGGGGGGGGGGGTCAGGGTCAGGGTTTGATAGATATTTAGAAGGTCGGTGGTGCGATACAAGGCAACATCACTGGCATGTTTTTTTCTATCTTCTTCATAAGCTCAGCGCATCTCACTGTTCTGCATGCTGACCGACCTGTGATGCCCATAACGTACCAGCCGAACTGATCGCCCCGGAACCGGTGACTGCCGCCGGCTCGTTATGCGGGGTAGTCGTTTGTGGACGGCTCGTTAGGGAACAATGGCCTGGAGGTCCCATTAACATTGGATTATGAACTCATCGTTTGTCTGGGTTATTAGCGGATCTCCAAGGGCAATTAATTGTCATATATCGATACCAAAATATCGATTCTGCAATACCTTGCGCTGATTGTCTGACAGTTTAATATAGGACTGGCAAAAAGTAAATTATTATTAAATCATTTGGATTCCTGGGCGATCTTGAGTGGAATATGTTATAAATGTGTACGTTTTCGTCTGACAACTGTTGGCGCGATTATCTACCTACCTTTACTTTTCCTTTACCTTTCGACCTACGGTTCGTTCCAAAGCTCGTCAAAAATAATTTTGGAACTATTTCAGTCATGTTTTAGCTTAGGTCAATATTGAGGTAACCAGAGGTCATCAAAGGTCAGATTTTCCAGTTTTAGGACTTCGCTTAGAAAAACCTCAAATATCTCGGGAACTATGACATCCAAAAACAAAAGGCAATAGAAAACTCTTGAACCATGCAATCGCTAAGGTTTCCTCACATCTTAGCTCAGGTCAACAGTTTAGTCTCCAGAGGTCATCAAAGGTAAAAAAGTTATTTTTGGCAAAACTGTTTTTCACAAATAACTTTTTACCTAATCAATCATTTTCACGCCATCGTGTTCGTCTCGTCAAGGCGTTTTGAATCATATTCGAGTTGACCAGGTTAGGTCAACTTAAAACAAAATGATATCAGGTCAAGGTCAAGTGGTGACCCAAGTAGGTCATGTTGCATGTAGGGAGACGTGCCTCGACGAGACAAACACATTAGTGCCGGTTTCACTTATCTATCTTCATTCTGTCGAGTTATTGATAAACAAGTGTTGGTGACCTCGGATGACCTCATGTGACCTTGCAAGGGTCCCTGAGCAAAATATTTTCCTGAAATATCAAGAAGGGCTAGAGTACCACACCAAACTGTAAAAAGTTGGCCCGATCAGTAGCCTATTTCACAAAGCAAAAAAAGTTTGTAATTACAAATAATTTCTTTTTAATCACAAATAATTTTTACACATGTTTGTAGTTTGGATTTAACAAAACCCCAGGGCAGTAAATCTCAATTTACTATTTACAAACTACATTACAAAGATATTGTTTGTAAAAATGTTTGCAATTGCACACGTTCTATTTCTCAAAGGTTGACGGAAGTGAGGAAATGTTTGCAATTACAAACTTGTAATTCCAGTGGGTCAGGGGTTCTGAATTTCAGAAACTGCATTGACAGCTGACATTGTTTGACTGTTCAGGTTATTTTCTTGGTGAGGTTGTTACGTTGCCGAGGTTGTTAGGGTAATGGTTTAGTTATGCATAGGTATAGCTGCCCAAAACAATTTATTTTTCCGAGAGATTCGAACAGGGATCTCCAGCTTTGAAGTCCAGTCACAGTGCATGCACCTTACCGATTGCGCTGTGAGGGGCGCCTCCGCGCGGAGAAACCGCATGGCGATAGAATTGCAGCGGTCAACTATGTCTTGTGCAATGAACAGTGAACCTTCACCCTTTACGAAGTAAGAAATCGACTAGGTTAGGTGAAAAAATGGTCGAGAAATTCAACGATCTTTCTTTTAAGAGTAGTTCTGTTGTTATGCTCCGCCACCTGGTGAATGGTCAAATTCTGTTTACTCTAACTGCTTACCAAGATGTATTTTTACGATCAGAGTTTGCATTCCGATGAAATGTTAATTAAAAGATTATTCTCCCTATAACTAATTTTATATTGAATAAAAAATAAACCACAATGTAAATATTTGTTAAATTAATTTGTTAACAATCAAATTATTTGTCATTAGCATCAAGTTTGAATACAAACGTTCTTGATTTCAAGCTTTCTGCTGTACTAACATTTGTGTTTACAATTTTCTTTACAATCGGTAATTCAGAGGTGGCGAATGTTTGTGAAATAGCTTTTTGTGAGGTTTGCAATATTTTCTTGCGTTTGTAATCGCAAACATGTGTAATTACTAGCTTCTTTGTGAAATAGGCTTCTGATGTGTGATCTCTAAATGGAAAGCATTTGCCAATTATTTGCTGTTGCCAGCAATAATTTGCAAATGCAATGCAATTTGGTGGACAACCATGCAACGCTAAATGAAGATGAATATTAACATTGGATTCCAGGCACATTTTCTATATAGAACGGGGGTACGTTTAACATTTGTTTCAAAATTGTGCGTTGTACATTCAATAACCACAAATGATCAAGGGAGGAGGCGTTTTCCGACATTTGTAACTTTAAATATGACCAATAATTATGTATTTAATACAAAAAGGCGGACCAACCGCAACAGTTACAAAGTACCGTAATTAGTTAGATTATGCCTGAACAATGGTATTATCTGGCACGGAGGTACGTTTGTCACATTTCCTGAAGAATACGTTGTAAACATGATTATATTACGAACTTGGCCCGGTTTCCCTATGGCGGCCTTACGCTTCCAGCCGCCCAGAGAGCGGCGAATGAGCGGCTCGGTCCGTAACGTGCCGCCCCGGGAGCGGCGAATGGGCGGCTCGGGCCGTAACGTGGCCGAGACGGATGTGGATGAAGTAACTCATGTACTTGGAGTAATGGATGAAGTATTTATCCGAAAACTACCTCGGTTTGCAAACTTCGAACGCATTTGGGCAGAATTTGCACGCAATGGCTTGCATATTTTGTTTTATCAATTTAGTCCGAAGCTTTTGAATGGATATATTTCCTAGGTATATAGGAGGCATACACCATTTGATTACCGAGCGGAGCGAGGTCTTCCGTCAACTGAGTGGAAAAATATACGTATGACCGGCCCGGCCGCATTTTCTTCGCAATTCCTTTGCAGCTATTCGGTCGAAGTGACCGAAAACATGCGCAGAAAAACACGTTAATGTCGGTAAACAATCTGCCGGTATTTCCTTTCAGCAAGCACAAAGTGTGCCTAAACAACAAATAGGGCACATTGACGCCATAATATGCTCGTTTTTCTGCTACCGAAATTCCCTTTAAATTCCTGTCAACTTCCCTCAAGAAAAGTAAAAATATTGTCCTGATCCCTTCAATTCTTTCATTGCACTGATACTTTTTGTCCTAATGCTTTTTATGATATAGAGACCTGCAATATTTCTGAACAAAATATGGATTTATGTCTCCAAAACTGGGTGGGGGGCAATCCCCTCCCCCCAGTCTGACGACCAGGGGGACGGTGCCCCACCACCGTCCCCCCTACGGCGACGCCCTTGGTAGTAACGTACAGTCATATATGCTTAAGGTAGAGAGATACCATTTATTGGATGCCACTTGTATCACTATATCGTTTTCATGTGCTAGTTTAGATCTATGTGGAATACTGCTGAAAGCATGGCTTAGCAAACAACAACACAACACAATAATACAACTTAAAGATAAAGTATCAGCAGCATCAGTAACGCCCGTCTTCTTTCCAGGCATCGCAGAGAGGCGGCTCCAGCCAAGAACCTTCCCTCAGAGCCAGCCACAGCTCCGGAGAGCGACCGCCGTGCCCCGACCTCCGGCCATGCCCCCGGGGCTCGCGACCCAGCGCACCCGTCCGTCACATCGGCCGCCGACCGGCTGGGGAGACTGCCGTCAGCTCGGCGGATGGCAGTATCCCGAACGGCGCACGACCGGCCTGGTCAGGTCCCGGAGACGGAGTATGTCGAGGATCCGTCCCGACCCGGTCGCTTCTGGTTCCGGTTCGGACTGATGGATGCGGTGGAGGGCGTGCCAGGGAATGGGCCCCCGGTGGAGGGGCAAACGCTGGCGCAGAGGGTAGATACTAACCAAATACGGAGGAACGATCTGTCGCCTGTGAAAGATCAGGATCTGTCGCCTGTGCAGATCCGTGGTCCGGTAACTGTAAAGAGGCGGGATCCCTCACCGGTACATAAAAAGGCGACACTTCCGGTAAAAAAGAGGGATTCTTTTCCGGTTAAGAAGAGGGACCCACTTCCGGCTAAAAAGAGGGACCCACTTTCGGCTAAAAAGAGGGATCCGGCACCGGTGCGAAATCAGAATCCGTGGCCACATGTGCAAAGTCAGAATCTATCACCAGTACAGAATCGGGATCCACCGCCGACACAAAAACGACACCCTTCAACAGTACAGCATCGAAACCCGTCATTTTCCCAGCAGCGGGTTCCAGCGTCTCACCAGCACCAGAGACCCGTCCCACATTCTGCGGGTGTCATACGAGCCGTCGCCGCACCCAACAGAGGTAGACCGGCGGTGCCTGGTATCATTGTCGGCAGCAGACGTCCGAGTCAACCCGGCCCAGTCCCGGGTAACGTCGGCAATCATCGGCCGCCGCTCTCGAATTCCGCTTCTTTCCCGGGTCGCGTCCGACCGGCGACGCCCCATGACAGACCGGGAGTGGTGGTACCAGGGAGGAGGCCACCAACTCGCATAGTGACGTTGCCTCAACGCTTCAGCGGCAAACACGCAGCACAGGGAGAGCCGGAGAGTTTCGACCTGTTCGCTTCTGCGTCGCTCAACTTCGCCGGCCGTCAGCCTGTGGCACCCGGTTCTCCGCAGAAGAGCATTGCTGGGCAAGTGGGACATGAAGAGGAAGACAGAATCCGAGGAGGAAGGCTCTTCAACCAGCTTAACAGAAACCAGGCGCCTTTCCAAACCAGTCCCGGATCACAAGTGCGGCAGTCTATTCGGTTTGGAGAGGACTTAAAGCAACATAATCCACGCGTGCAGGCGCTTACACAAAACCCACCAAAGCTGCGAAAGCAGGCGGATGAAAATCACAAAAGCGGCATCGGAAAGCACAGGGTCATAATCCAAGCTCCTGTTCGAAACACACCAACAGTACAAAGGGTGACAGCCGCGACTCCAAGTCGGATTACAACCAGTCATGCGGCACCAGCAAAGCCGATCCTCGCTCATCCAAACCAGTTGGTAAAGCCAGGACCACCACCGGTTCAGCTCAGCGCACCAAAGTCGAAGCTAAGCAGACCAGTAGCGGTCCAGAACGGCCCAGGTCAATCGGGTCAGACGAGGCCGATACATCCAGCGCCCGTCCAGAACGGTCCGAATCTGTCCGTGCAAAGCAGACCAGCGCCAGCGCTTCGTGTCCCTGGGCAACCGGGACGGAGGAGGCCTGGACCAACACTAAGCATACCTGTGCAGTCTGGAGCTGGCCGACCAGGGTCTGTCGGCATCAGACCTGGTAAACCACAGCATATAAAACCCTTCTCGCCGAAACAAAACGCCGGACAACAAAAGAAGCCCGTACTACCAGCACCGTTCCAAGTCAGCCCGAGACATCCAGTACGAAGCAATCCAGGGCAAGTTATCAGCAGACCAACACAGCCTGCACAGGCTGGACGGATTCCACCTTCACAGAACGTTCCTCGCCGCCCTGTGCAGACACGGCCTGTCCAGCCGCTCAATAACCCGGGACAGATAGGACCGAGAAGACCTGCACCATTTTCGGGTAGGCCAGGGCAGCCTGGACAGGGAAGACCAGCACAAGTACAGAATACCTCAGGGCAACTTATACCCATAAGACCTGTACAAATCCCGAATATCCAAGCACAGCATGATCCGAGAAAACCTGCACCATTCACAAACAAACCGGGAAAGCATGGGCTGAGAAGACCTGTTCCATTCCAGAACAACCCAGAACATCCTGACATCAGAAGTCCTGTACAAGTCCAGAATAACCGGGGACGTCCGGGACCAAGACGACCAGAGTTGGTGCAAAACAGACCACTAAGTCTGAGGCCACAACCAGCGGCATCTTCCCCGGTCAAAAATGGCATAACGAGCCAGGGGAAACTCAGGGAAACCGTGACTCAAATCACTCCCGGTGTCCATGGGGAAACAAGACCACTACATGTCCCTAAGAACCCCAAACAAACGGGCCATCAGCGGCCACAAAAAGTGCAGGCCTCCAAATCACCCTTAAAACAGAGTCCACCTGCTTTGGTTCCGAACAGTCCCCACCACCCGAAACCACAAAGACTGAGCATAGTGCGTAATCATAATGGTCAGTCTGCAAACAGGAGGCCAACAGTTGTGCCAAACAAACCTGGTGCGCAAGCCAAACCTGCGCAGCCTGGGCAGGCAGGACCAGGGCATATCAGAAACACCTCGCGACCCCAGCGAAGACCAGCGGTCGTCCAAAACGGTGTCCCATCTCTGAGAGTGCCTCCTCCTCGGAGCCCGAACCTGCGCCCGCCAGGACCGCCGATACACCCCAGTCCCACCAGTAGACGGGATGGTCCCCTTCCTCCTCCTCGCCATCCTCCGAGCGCTGGACTGCGACCTCCACCTGGAGGTCCCAGGACACAACCTGTAGCACCCGTCCGACCCAATGGTCTGCGCCCTCCTCCAGTACCCCGGAGGACTAACGGAGGACCTGTTCGACCTAACGGAAGACCCGCTCGACCTAACGGAAGACCCGCTCGACCTAACGGAGGACCTGCTCGGTCCAACAGAAGGCCCGTTCGACCTAACGGAAGACCCGCTCGACCTAACGAAGGACCTGCTCGGCCCAACAGAAGGCCCGTTCGACCTAACGGGGGACCCCCTCGACCTAACGGAGGACCCGCTCGACCTAACGGAGGACCCGCTCGACCTAACGGAGGACCCGCTCGACCTAACGGAAGCCCCGTTCCAGGGCGAGGACACACCGCGATCAAACCACTCCCCGGCGGCAGGAGGGTCCTGAGTGGCTCGCCACGTCAGCCAATCACAGACCGACACGATGGCAGCAGCGCATTCCATCAACAATACTACCATGGCAACGGTGGAGGCAAACATCCACAGGCAGTGACGTACCAGCACGGGTATAAGACGGTAGCTGCTGGGTACGAGGCGTATCACGGTTATCCGTACAACGTCCAAGGTCGCGGACAAGGAAAAGGTCAGGGACAAGGACAAGGTCACGGGCAAGGTCACGGACAAGGACAAAGTCACGGTCAAGGTCACGGACAAAGTCACGGGCAAGGTCACGGACAAGGTCACGGACAAGGTCACGGACAAGGTCACGGACAAGGTCACGGACAATGTCAAGGTCATGGACAGGGTCACGGACAAGAGCACGGTCAAGGCCACCACGGTCACGGTAGCACACAGAACTATCCTCGTATTCCCCACTCACATGTACCACACTCGTCCTCTTATCAGGACGCCTCGAGTAACTCTCAGCAACATCAGCAGGGTCATCATCAACAGGCAGACTCCGCCCACTCGGCGTCTCACGACTCAGCCGAGTCCACAAACTCGACAGAAGACGCCACTTATGCCGAGGAAAAAGGTAACCAGACGAAGACGGTAGCGGCAGACAGTTCAGGCAAGAACAAAACGGAGACGGTAGCGGAATACAGTTCAAGCAAGAACAAAACTGAGGAAGCCAGCAGTAAGGAGTCAAGCAAGGAGTCAAGCTCGAGCTCCAGCTCTGACTCGGACAGCTCATCTTCCGACAAGAAGACCGGTCCAAAGCAGCCGCTCGTGTCTTCCGGTAGCTACACAGCACCGGCACCGCATCCGGTCCATGTTGGAGACGGCGGCCATGGTGGTCATGGACTCGACGATTACAACAACCACGGTCATAGCGATTACCCTGACCACGACCATGATCACAATCACGATGAATACAACGGTTATGTGGATTCGAATGGTCATGACTTCGGTCGTTACCACTGAACAGACTGCTGGGTGGTAACCCAGATTGTTGTGCGTGCTTCTTGCCAGTCTGTTATGTGGCTAGGGCGCTATATGCCGGTTCCCAAGCCAAAGCAAAAGTTGTTAAGTTTTATGGGGTGCGGTTAAGGGTGCAGTGGGCAGTACAAGTATTTGGTGTGTAACGTCTCACTGTTGCGAGACACGATTTCGTGTTCGATAGCTGTTCGCGAAACTTGGTTGTCAGCTGTGGCAGGCGTACCTTCACAGTGTGAAGCGTGAACATCATGTAATTGAGGAGCACTTTGTTATGTTGTGAAGCAGTCGTTTGTCAACAAGGACAAAGAGCCGTGGCCTTTAAGCCAATGATGGTTCATTGCATGCATGATGGTTTGACATGCCTTACGACAGCGTTATTTATTAATATATGCGTATTGCGTATGTGTGTGTGTGCTAAATATAACTACCCATCAATCATCAGCGCACAGTACTTTGGAGTAAGCGAACGAATAAGCTAAGCTGAAAAACATCTTGGGGCTATGAAGGTAAATGAACAAGACCCCATGACTTCTGTACACTGCGGTGCTTACAGAACAATGGATGTACTCGTTAAGCCATTGCTGAACATTATTTCTGTGGACGAACTGGCAACGCTGTAGGTATTTATTTGTCATGGTCGCGCACTGGATAGCAAAGAACGTATAGTGGCACTAACATATTTCATTGACTGCGCTCAGCGCTGTTGCATCCTAACAATTTGCATTTTTTACTTGGTTTCTTTTTTCAATAACTATCTAGAGATGCAGGCGTTCAAAATTGTATAGCGTTCGTCCAAAAAGAAGATTATGATTCAAAATCCAGCATGATGCATGCTCTAATTCACGAGGTATGAAAAAAACGAGCGAGGTGTTTCGCGATACCGGCGTCGTTTTCAGTTTCTTCCACGGGCTAAATTTTTGTATTATCGTAGTTAATTTTTGGCTCTAAATTCCACATGGCTTTCTCTATAAAAGCTCGAAAAAATGGTAAATCAAAAAAGGTTCTGCTCGGTGTTAAAGGCAGCGAAGTTAAGGTTTGGTACCTCGCCGATAGAAAGAAGAAGAGGTGTGGGTCAAGTCGCAAGCACAAACGTAAAGGATCATCTTGTGCCAAGAAAGCTAAGCACAACTGCACCAAAAAGAAAGCGGCTCCAAAGTGTAAACGTGAGTAGTTGGAATTCAGCTAGCCACAAAGATCGGCGTCTTTATATGCGCTTTACGTTAGCCGTTGCTCGCTGCATGTTACGAAAATGTAAAGTATGTTTTCATTGTTTGTAATGCCATGAAAGGCTTAAGTTGTTTGATTAAGTTGTGTTGTGTCGTGTCGCTTGTGAAGTCACCATCAGTGTATAATTATTGAAG
>JAXIVJ010003293.1:0-42500 GCA_036785665.1 Chirona hameri
CATATAATATATTGTGATCGGGATGGAAGGTAAGCGAAGAGTGGATTCCTCATTCTTTGATTTAATCAACAATGCTTTCATGGAAGACCAAGAAAGTAGCGGAAGATTGACGTTGTCCATGAATCACGTCAACGAGACCGTGATCATCAGCCGATGAGGTGAGTTACTTTCATCTTTCATCTTCTCAAACTTCACCAGTTTCCGCGATTTGTCCGCTTATTTTGGTCGCCGGCGCCAATATCGTCGAAATTGTATCCGAAATCGGGCACATCCATATATTTGTGTCTTAACATCGAGGAGCATGACGGGAAAATTACGTTTTTCCCGGACCGCCTATGCCATTTCGGGGGGGGATTACCTCTGGCAATTTGCCGGGCAAAGATTACCGTTAACCGGTTTATGTTGATCCGGAGCAATAGGGAGTACACACAGAGAAATATTGACCCTACATGTGGTGTAACAAACTCCTCGGAGTACCGGGAACCCAGCTTTGGCAGGTATCCCAATTCAGTCTGGAATTATTAGTACAATAGTTTTGTCGGTTTGGTACGCCCTTGTGTAATAACTTACAGATTGGGTAAATAAACACTGTATATAAATGTACCCTGTTTTTAAGAGTATATTCATACCAAAAATAGGGTACCAAAACCCTTAAAAATCCACTGGTGAGAGGTAACGTTACCCCACATGAAGTACATGACACATTGACGACGATGTTTGGGTAATGGTACCCTGGAGAGTGTCACTTGCCTACATTTGAGGTAAACGCATCCGATGATGGGATAAAACGTACTCAGTAAAAAAGCAAGCCGCATAATCCGCGCATGAACAGTGGGGTATGGTTACACGAATCGTGTCAGAAAACCTAGCAGCGTTTTAACGGCAGGGAAACTTGAAGTTGATTCAAACCAATGCAATTCTGTTGTTTTTATGCATAAGTATGATAATTTAAATGAAAATATTTTTTTTAGTAAATATGCAACATCATTTGCTTCACTTGAATTATATTGAGGATTCTAGTTTTGACGTTTAAAAATAGTTACGAGCTACTCCCATTCTCTATCATCACTATTCACAAGCCGCCCTTTCCGATGTGGGAATGTGGTAAGGGTGTGGTTTCGCAATACGGTGCATAGTCGCGCAAACACGGTAAAGCTTAGGTTACACGGGCGATTTTTGCAGCAACTCTCGGCAACTTGTTGCTCGGCAGCAGCTGGGCAACAGCTTCGTTGCTCTGCAGCGGGCAGACGTCGCCGGCAACCGGCGGCAACCGATATGTCACTAGCCAAGGATACAGTTGACGTCAAGCATAGTTTTGACCAATGAGATGGCAGCGCTAGATCTCCGGGAACCTTGAGTCACCGGCTGCGAGATGTTCAATTTTTTGAACAAATTGCTGAGAGTTGGCAACTTGTTTGTCGTGCACCTGCAGCCATGGCGTCCAACGAGGATATCAAATGCCCTAATATCGGTGATAGTTTTTCCATTTGTTTCCTTTGGTATATCGCTGATTACCTTGATAATGTTGCAGGATATGAATGTAAAAGTTTCATGGTTCAAAACCCAAGTCCCTATATGATTGTGAAACCTGCCAGATAGGACAGGCATGGGAAGACATCTTTCGGATATTTTCTTAGAAAGGTTGTGCTTGGAGCCCAAAAATAATGAATGTATGCCTTGTCCTGCCTCAAACCAACTGTGACATGCTTAATGCTTATCATCTCAAAGATCTAATTTGCCTTGGTGGTTGCTTTGCCTTGGTGGTGTGTCTCCGCAAAGATGGCATGCAAGGGGTAATAGTCAGTAATTGGTAATAGTTTAGTAATTCACCTCCACCAGTTTACAGTGTTCTTGAAGTCCCCCAATAGAAGAAGAGAGTATTATTACAACAGACAGAAAAGTATCAGTAATACCAAAAGCTAATGACGTCACCAAAACAATACAAATACAACCTGACCTAACCTTTTACAGCAATTACGGTTTCAGGGACCCACGTTTAGAACGCTTTGCTCACTGTACTGCAGAAAACTACTGGGGCTGTTGCCAGCTCAGACCCACCAGACCATCCCGTAGACAGTCAAAGATAACCCACTTTTCAGTCTGTCATAATATTACCGTCAACTGACTACTCTTCTTTATTAGGAACCTGAGAACACCATAAATTACAGAAGTTAAATTACTGAACTGCAGTAGGTACCCACCCACTAACTAATTACTCAACTGACCTGTAGGAATGACACAACAAGTGTGTTGTGTAGCGGGGGGAGGCAGTGAAACTTTGATCTTGCCTTGAGAGAAACCATACCCCCTATGATGTATTTGCAGATTTGGGCTCCTCACGCCAGACTGGTTATTGATTCAACTTTTTTAGAACAATTAAATCATGATTCATTTGGAATCTGAATGATTCAATCACTGTTTGATTCACAGATACAATTTTGAAAATTGATTCCTTCTGATTCAAAGAATCAAAACAAATATTTTAATCGATTCACGTTTGATTCAACATTTAAATATATGAGGCAAATTTATGTCATCAATAAAAATGGAAACATGCATACATATGATCATTAAAAATTGTTACAGCAATAGTATTCCAGTATACATGAATGTAGCCACTGGGACTGCATGTATTTGCATGTTATATAATTTACGAGTGTACTTGAATCGTTAAATCTTTTGATTCAATCAGCCTTGATTTGATGCAGGTTTTGATTCAATCATGATTCATGAATAAAAAGATCTGGTGGTGAATCAATTATGTTTTGATTCAATGAGTTTTGATTGAACGATTCCAATGGATTCAATCAGTGTCAAATCAATAACCAGTCTGCGGCTCTTGCTTGGCACCTGTTCATGCGCGGATCCAGGGGGATGCTAGGGTAGTGCGCCCCTGAGGCAGGGTTGCCTCCATTCGCGCCATACAAACCACGCCCATAGGGCGTAAAATTTTGAATGACGCCCCTGACCGAAATCCTGATCCGCGCCTGCTGTTTTGCCTACCTAAAATAATCCTTATTAAGCAAAGATTTTTTTTTAGCAAAACAAAATGCTGGAAAGTGGAGAGGGACCATGGACCCCCCCCCCCCTGTTCCTATGCCTATGCTTATGCCCATCTAAACTTTATTTTGCAAGTGACAGTGAAGATGTAGCTTTGACAAAATTTACTGTCAATAATGTTTGATGTTCATCAGTTTTATCTTTATTTGTATGTCATCTTGCATATTTTTTCATCTTCAATGTCAACAATATTTGTGTAAGCTTGGTTCTCACTGAGTGTCAGGTGTCCCCAATAAAAACAAGTATTTGCTGACCCTGTGTTATTGTTACCCCTCTCAAGGTATTGCCACTTCCTTTTTAAAACATGCCTTTACATTTATCAATTTCTCATTTTTAGGTTTTCTGACAGAGCAAAATCGCTGTTCTGGACATGGTAAATCCGAGGTCCTTCACTTGACCTGGAAGGTCACTCGTTGACCCGAAACCTAAAAATTGCATACCGTTGGATTCCAAACATGACGGGCAACATGTTGGTTCTTACCGCTTTGCTCCATGTTGCTTGGTTTGGAAGTTAACCCGCGCGGCGCTGGGGGGGGTAAATTTTACCCCCCCTCCCGGGTTTGCGCTATAGATTCAAAACTGCACTAGATATCGACGCAAAACTTTCAGTACCTTATCTGGCATCGATTTGACGTCTTAAGATAAATTTTGGAGAAAATCGGTCGAGAAGTTTTTGCGAAAATAGCGTTTTAGTGACGTCATGTAACGCCATTTTCGGTCCAAAATGGACGAAACTTTGATTGATGATAGAACAGCGAGTATTGAAGCAAATTGCAAACAAAGCACGTTAAAAGGAAGGAAATGACATTCTCTACAAGATGGCTATCGCGGATTTGCACAATTTTGATTTTCTGATCCCCAAAATGCAAAAAATCGTTTTTATTTTTTTCAAAGTTTACAAAATCCAAAATTGTAAGAATTTTCAAAAACCGGAAGATATGTCAGATAACCATCTCTGATGAGTGACTATTCCAAATTTCAAACAAATATCTATATTTTTGACCCCCAAATGACACTAATAAGTGTTCAATGTGATGGACGCATTTTAAAAAAAAATCGCAAATTTTGACATTTCTAGACATCGTACACAAAAACAAATTACCCCATTGGATTGCTGTGGCAAAACTGAACCGTAAACATGTGTCGGTTATTGCAAATTTTGGATTTCAAAATTTGACCTTTTTTGCCTGATCGTGACCTGACCTTGAGGTCAAATGTCAAAATAACCATTATTTTTGGATTCTACGTCTGAAATAACCTATGAGACATGTGTCACATGGGTTTCATATTACTTTTTCACAGTGTGACCTTTTGTGACCTGACTTTGACCTTGACCTGTACTTAGTATGATATTCATACTCAAGCATTACCCTCTCCTTATATTTAGAAGTGTTTTGGCAGAGTTTTGGCGCGCTGCTGTTGATAGTCCGGTCTCTGCAGCCAATAATCTCGAAAACAGGTGGTTTTGACCTTTGACCTGACCCTAACCTGATATGTGACCTTTTAAATAAAATTTTAAGAATTACTTAGAATCTTCCCATCGAGAGCTTCCGATCGCCGCCTTGCGCGTCTCGCTGCGATTATTGGTTCGGGAGATAAGAGGGGGGGGGGGTAAAATTTACCCCCCAGCGCGGCGCGTTCGGATGGAGACCCCAGCGCCGCGCGGGTTAACGGGGGGGGGGTTCTTTTTAGGACCCCCCGTAGGGCGAAGGTGAAAAAGATCCCGTAGGGCGAGGGTTAACCGGTAACAGAGCCTTTGGGGAGTGCCAGATTAATGAGTTGAGGATTCTTCAATGGGCTATTTCGTTCATTTGTGGCCAAAAATCTGGGACAAATTTGGTGTGACCCCTCCTGATAGAATGACAACCCAGATGTAATTTTTTAGATAGATTTTCAAATTTCACATGTTTCTCACACCCTTTTCTGCTACATGACACAACTTATGCAGCCACTTAGCAGCAGCCCTAAAGCTAAATGAAGTTAAGCATTAACATGGGTATCAATGTCAGACATTGAGCTAGAATTGCCCTTGTTCTAGGTTACAAAATTGATAGTTACTACAACAAATAGTGTGGGTTGTATGAAATTAAATATAAAATGAAAGAATGCAGGTGGATCTGGTCATTGCAGTATTGTATAGGGTGGCTTCACATCTGCATCAGCTGAAGCAATTCACATCAGCTGTAGCTGAAAAGTGTACTTTGCGTCATGGCTTGTGGAAGGAAAATAACTGGTCAGTACTGAGTACTTTGAACTAGTACTAGTACGTTTTACTGAGTACCTTCTGGCAAAGGATGAGGAAGGTGGGGTATTAATCAAAGGCACTGTTGCTGTCTTCCATTTGCTCCGTCACCCAGCTGAAATGAACTTTTTGTGCCATCAATTGATGTGAAAGAAAAAATGGCGAGCTTGGATGCCAAACATAAATATCTGTGTATTTCATCTCATGCGTATGTGTGTATCCACTGAGAATGAACTGAATAAAGATGTGCCAATTTTAAGTATCAATGTTGTTCAACTCCTGTGTCATTGTTATGGTATATGAAGAGAGTTTTTGTGATTTAGTTTACAGTAAATTATTCCTATTGAAATGCGTTAAATATAACTGTTTTGTGCACTTCAAATTGTTAGAAATTTGGCATTAAATTTGTGGTGTTGCACTCGTAAGAATGGTTGTTATAATTAAACATGTTTTCAGATATCCCAACACTGATCAGAGAGGTTGAGGCTGAAAGATGCTTGTGGGACTTGAGCTGCAAGGAGTATGCCAACCGTCACCTGAAGGACCTGAAGTGGGAGAAGGTTGGCCAGGCCTGCAGCTGTACTGGTAAGTGTACAAATCAGCAGCTCGTTTTTGACAATGTAAGTATTATTAAGTACACTAAACTAAATTACTAGGTTCTGTAACAATCATGAGTAGATAATCGTTCCCAAAATTGGTGTGGCCAAAGGGTATTCTAGTGCTATTTTTCCATAGCCTGACAAGATGCTCCAATACATTTGCATTAAACAAAAAATAAGTGTTTGTGTGGCTCGGCCCAGACTGGTTATTGATTCGACACTGATTGAATCGATTGGAATCGTTCAATCAAAATTCATTGAATCAAAACATAATTGATTCACCACCAGATATTTTGATTCATGAATCGTGATTGAATCAAAACCCGCATCAAATCAAGGCTGATTGAATCAAAATATTTAACGATTCAAGTACACTGGTAAATTGTCCAAATACATGGAGTCCCAGTGGCTACATTCAATTATACTGAAATACTATTGCTGTACCAATGTTTTAATTATTATATATACGCATGTTTCCTTTTTTTTATTTTACATAAATTCACCTCATATATTTAAATGTTGAATAAAACGTGAATCAATTAAAATATTTCTTTTGATTCTTTGAATCAGAATGAATCAATTCTCAAAATTGTATCCGTTAATCGAACGGTGATTGCATCATTCAGATTCCAAAATGAATCATGATTGAATCGTTCCAAAAAAGTTGAATCAATAACCAGTCTGGCTCGGCCACATCAACTTTGTGACCATAGGTAGGTGTGACCTATGTGTGTACTACATTATCCACCCATGGTAACAATATATACCCACATGTACAGTCACATGATCTTGGAGCATTGGTAACGTTATTAAACAAAGGCAAAAACAAACATACATTGAGAATTACTGGTTAGTTAAAACAATACCCAGATTACATGGGAACTTGGGAGCTCAATGCCTCCCAGTTAGTTTTGTTTGTCTTAGGACAATATTTACATACAATCGCTATTTACAGGTCTTGAAGCAAAGAAAAAAAGTTAAAAATCAGCGCACCGCCCACAACAGGACGAAGAACCGCTACGTGCCAAGCGGGTCCGGGGCCTCAGAAGCAGCCAGGCCTCGGGGCGGAGGAGGCCCCGATCTGCTTTTCCTCGACGCAGTTCCCCGTCGTGGAGACCTCTGTGTTCCGCTGGTACATACCGGTGCTGTGTTGTGTGTCATTCCTGACCTCTGTGTCTCCCCCATACATACCGGTGATGTGTTGTGTGTCGTCCCTGACCTCCATGTTCCGCTGGTACATACCGGTGCTGTGTTGTGTGTCGTCCCTGACCTCTGTATTCCGCTGGTACATACCGGTGCTGTGTTGTGTGTCGTCCCTGACCCATGTGTCTCCCCCATACATACCGGTGCTGTGTTGTGTGTCGTCCCTGACCTCTGTGTTCCGCTGGTACATACCGGTGCTGTGTTGTGTGCAGCCTTGGAATTTGGGCCATTTTCTGGACTTTTTGGGTCCAAAGAATTTTGCTCTCTTCATATTTGTTCGGGAATTTTGTTCTCTTTTCGCCTGATTTTACCGACATTGTAGTTAAAATATAATTCAATTTTCCTCACAAGGATTTAATATCTATTACAAATCAGGATTGTTTACTTTCCAAGTAAAATAATTACAACAAAAATGAAAATCTGAACTTGCCTGACAATACAATTTACTCTCCACCTATGGATTTGTACTCTCCGGGACCAGGTCATGAAATGGCAAATCCAGCGCTGGTTGTGTGTCATCCCTGACCTCTGTGTTCCGCTGGTACATACCGGTGCTGTGTTGTGTGTCATCCCTGGCCTCTTTGTTCCGCTGGTACATACCGGTGCTGTGTTGTGTGTCGTCCCTGACCTCTGTGTTCCGCAGCGCAGTGGAGTGAGCACCGCATCGCAGCGCAGCGGCCACCGCACCGCAGCGCAGCATCGGCATCTGTTATCAGGGGCGGGTGTTCAACTACTCGGCTTTGGCAAGAGCGGAGCAGAGGGGAGAGGAGGGTTGGGAGGAGCATTACGTTAAGAAATGAACAACGAATTCCAATGGAACCTTTCGTTGCGCGACTGATTTGGCAGGGAATCATGCCGCCGCCAACGCAAAACCGCACATCGGCGTCATCGGCGTCCCATCGCAGAAATCCCCCGCCAAATCAGCCACGCAACGAATTTCGCCGCGCGGCCGAGATCCAGCAGGGGGCCCCCGCAACAAGACACCGGCAGCCAACACGCAACCCCACGTCGGCAGCAACGTGATTTAACATAATTTAACATGCTGCACCGCAGCGCAGCGGACACTGCACCGCAGCGCTGCACCGGTGCTGTGTTGTGTGTCGTCCCTGACCTATGTGTCTCCCCCATACATACCGGTGCTGTGTTGTGTGTCGTCCCTGACCTCTGTGCCATCGCACCGCGGCGCAGCATCGGCGTGTAATCTGGTTTGGCAGGGAATCATGCCGCCGCCAACGCAAAATCGCACATCAGCCATCGGCGTCCCATCGCAGAAATCCCCCGCCAAATCAGCCACGCAACGAAGAACCCTTCGCCGCGCGGCCGAGATCCAGCAGGGGGCCCCCGCAACAAGACACCGGCAGCCAACACGCAACTCCCGCGCCAGCAGCAACTTGATTTAACAGTTAGTCAGGAAGTTATTTCTGACTGGTTTGGCAGGGAATCATGCCGCCGCCAACGCAAAACCGCACATCAACCATCGGCGTCCCATCGCAGAAATCCCCCGCCAAATCAGCCACGCAACGAAGAACCCTTCGCCGCGCGGCCGAGATCCAGCAGGGGGCCCCCGCAACAAGACACCGGCAGCCAACACGCAACTCCCACGTCAGCAGCAGCACGATTTAACAGTTAGTCAGAAATAACTTAATGAAGTATTTGTTGGAGGTGATTTATTGTTTCTTGTTGAACCGTCTCAAATTGCGGCGGTAGCGGTTACTTTCAGGGGGCTGGGGGGAGGGGCTATCCTGTCTTATAGGGCGAGGGAGCTGGGAAGGAGGGTGGGGGAGGGGAGGGATGGCGGGGAGAGGCGGGCGGGCGGGGAGCTGGGGCGGGCGGGCGGGGAGCTGGGGCGGGAGGGCGGGGACTGGGCGGGGTTGCGGGCGACTTTCCGGGAGACGGCTCTCATGAGAGAGTCGTCCGAGGAGGGGAGGTCCTCCGAGAATCGGCTCTCCGCTGGTGCTGAGGAGGCCGGGGAGGCGGGGCCTGAGTCGGTGTTCGACTCGGCTGGTTGGGCTGGGGAGCGCGGTGCCGGTGGATCAGCGGCAACGGCGCCTTCGAGGTCCGACAGAGATGCCTCGGGGAGCTGGAGTGGTGGTCGGGGGGTCTGTCGGTTGGGGGATCTGGCGGGAGGCCGGTGGGGTGGGGGGGGGGGGGAGGTTCCGGGAGGTGGGAGGGGCGGCCAAGCGCCGGGGGCGAGACCTGGGCTGAGAGAGGTGGAGGGCGGGGCGTCCGGAGGGCGCCGACTGTCGCCGCGCTTCAAGCGCTCCGTCTCGCGAGCGAGGCCCCAGGCCAAACACCGGCGGTCCCAGGTCGGGTGGGTCTGGTCGCACGTGGCGCAGCGTGCTGCGCGCGTGCACCCTTCGGTGCCGTGCTCACCAGCGCACCGACCACAGGTGGCGGTGCGCACCCGGCAGGTCCACTTGAGGTGGCCGTAGTGCCAGCACTGCTGACACTGCCGGGGGGGGGGGGGGGGTCCACTCCCTGACGGGGGCAGCCACGTACCCACAGTGGATGTGGGTCGGCAGCTCCTTGCCTCGGAAGCGGAGCCGAATCAGCGGGTTGGGCTGATCGGGTCGCCGCTTCGATGGCGACAGGCGAGTCACCTCGCACACCCCTTGGTGTGCGAGTTCCCGGAGGAGGTCGTCCTCCGAGAGCTCGGCCACGTCTGGGCACCATGCCAGACCCTCCACGGAGTTGAGGTGCGCCGGGGCCTCCACGGCGACCTTCACTCCGATGAAGGTGGTCCGTCCCACGACACTGACGTTCTGTTGGGACGTCAGTGTCTCGATCAGGAGTGCTCCTGATCGAATGGGTTTGGCGCTGGCTACGTCGCCACAGATGGCGACCAGCCAGCGCCGGACCCGGAACGGGTTGACATTCCTAAATGGAATGCCATCCGCTCGCCACATAAGGAGGCAAGCGGGCCCGTCCGGGGGGGTGGGGTCGGGGGGAGCCGTGCTCCGGGTCGGACCCTGGGAGGCCCCTGAGGGGAGCGGGGAGTGGATCCGACCGGGGAGGTGCGACGTCGCGCACCGGGGGGGGGGGACCCCAGAGGGGGGTCGGGGGGTCGGGGGGACGGAGGGGCGGAGGGGGGGGGGGGGGGGGGGTCGGGAGGATGGGAGTCCGGCAACGGCCGGGCCCCTGGACGGGGCGGGCGGGGCCCCTGAGGGGGGCTGGGAGGGGACTGAGCGGCGGGCGGAGCAAAGGGCCCCAGTCCGACGGGCTGAGGGCCGGGAGGGGCCCCTGAAGGGGGCTGGGAGGGGGACCGTCCAGGGGGGCACGCGGACGCGCGCCGGAGAACCCCGGAGGGGGGTCGGGGGCGCGGCGGGGCGGGGGGGGGGGGGGGGTCGCCATGACCGGAGGAGGGAGGGGAAAGTTAAAACAGGAACCTAAGTTTTACGTTAATTTGCCACACACGGCAGAACGTGTTGGCAACTGCAACTGCAAGTTAACTCAAAGACTGGAGGGGAACTATACCGTGGAGGAGGCCTATTGCCAATCTAATGATTCTGCCTACTTAAAAATATCTAAGAGGCTACCTATCTAAGGGTCTAACGACCCTGCCACATGCACGTGGACAGGGTCCCGCACCCGGAAGCGGTGGAGGGCTGGAGAAGGCTGGCTAGAAGGCTAGAAAGCGTCCGTGGTCCGATGTCGATGAAAGGATGCAGGTATGTCTTACTCGCTACACGCTGCGTACGGCGCCGGCCGCCATTGCGCACGCACGTCGCGCATGACATGGTCCGGCCGACCAAATGCCGATCTCGTTCGCGCGTCTGCACGATTCTGCTGACCCATATGAAGGACCATCGTTCGACATGTGCCTTGGGTCACCGACTCGGATACGGCATATGCGGTTCTGTCGCGGACTGCTTGGTTGTCTTCCGTGCGGCCCCGTGTGGTGCATTCTGGGTTTTGCGGCCCCGTGCGATGCTTTCTGGGTTCTGACGTCACATGGCTTTGTTAGGCGGCATTTCCCACTCTTCTTAGACGTCATTTCTCCCTGACTACTGTATGGCCGTCCGCTGACGCCATTCCCGCCCAGTTCTGTATACTGGCTGTCCGCTGACGTCATTCCCCCTGACCGCCGGTTGCTCGCTGTTCGCTGACGTCAGTTCTCACTCGCCTCCGTATGGCCGTCCGTTGACGTCATTTCCGGCTGCATCCGTATGCTGGCTGTCCACTGCCGCTATTTCACACGGACCTCTGTCTGCTTGCTGACCGTCCGCTGATGTCAATTCTCTCTCGCCCCCGGATGTCCGTCCACTGACGCCTCTTCCCACTAACCCCTGTATGCTGGCTGTCCGCTGACGCCATTTCTCACTCCCCTCCGAATGCTGGCTGTCCGATGACGTCAATTCTCACTCGCCTCTCGATGGCTGTCTGCTGACGCCATTTCCCACTCACCTCCGAATGCTGGCTGTCCGCTGACGTCAATTCTCACTCGCCTCTCGATGGCTGTCCGCTGACGCCATTTCCCACTCCCCTCCGAATGCTGGCTGTCCGCTGACGTCAATTCTCACTCGCCTCTCGATGACTGTCCGCTGCCGCCATTTCCCACTCAACTCCGAATGCTGGCTGTCCGCTGACGTCAATTCTCACTCGCCTCTCGATGGCTGTCCGCTGACGTCATTTCCCACTCACCTCCGAATGCTGGCTGTCCGCTGACGTCAATTCGCACTCGCCTCTCGATGGCTGTCCGCTGACGCCATTTCCCACTCACCTCCGAATGCTGGCTGTCCGCTGACGTCAATTCTCACTCGCCTCAGTATGGCTGTCTGCTGACGTCTTTCCGGCTGCATCCGTATGCTGGCTGTCCGCTGCCGCTATTTCACACGGACCTCTGTCTGCTGACCGTCCGCTGATGTCAATTCTCACTCGCCCCCGGACCCCAGTCATCCGGTGACCCTCAAGGCTATCAGGAATGCTAACAGCTCCGATCATTCTCGCCAGCAAACGGACTACGAAGCCGTGAAATTCTTTAGTTATTCAAACACTATTCTTCCCGTGAGAGCCCATTAGAATCGCCGCCATCGTCGCAGTTCACCATGCGCCGTCGCCGCTTCAACGCCGACCGTAAGTCACTTGATGGCAGGCAACCGCCTCCAACACCGCATAAACCTGTGATAATGGCCGCCCAGTCATCACATTTGTGGTGCTGTGTCGAGAACTGTATCGGGGAATGTCGACTGTCAGTCCTTTCGGAACACACAATGCATCGTTCCGTCTGCCGTCGGAAGCCAGGTATTTCAGTGGTACGCATACCTTAATGCTGTGGTAAAGCCTTGTTGACCCCTGCCTGTACTGTTGACCTGCCAAACGTATGTTCTTTCATCAAATTCGCGGCGCCGTGTTGAGAACTTCGGCACCCCAACGCCCGGCATTTGCGTGGCGCGCATATCTCTTACTGCTGGGTTGTAACATCGCTGTACAGACCCTGAATGCCGCCCCTATGTGTGTTCAGGTTCTTGTCCCCTGTCACCCCTGTCCGGCGGGCCAGAAACCGCTTTGGATCGGATTGCGTCTGCAGCTCCGCAGCGGACCGCGGCCGGCCGTCTCCCGTGGTCGTCCCTCTGCTAGCCAGCCGCCAGGCCTCCGAGTCCCTTCCCATTACCGCACTCCGGTTTCATGGACTGAATGGTCGAGTAGCTAACCCGCCATTGACGCCATTGGCGCCATTGTGTCAGCCGCACGCCATTGCCTGAGGGTGTTGGTTGCGGCGTTACACGCCCACCCTGGTTATCTTCCGAACCAATGATGCAAATTACCGCGCGTCTCCGCGTGAGACGCGCGGGGACTCGGGGCGCCCGCTGGTACCCGCCCATCCCAACCCAATCCGTCGATTGGCTAGCTCCACTCTTCGTGCCTCAACTGATCGGTTTCGAGCCGCTCGCTAGCACACGATCCATACCAGCCAATTCGCGATTGGCTGGCTGCACTCGCAGCGAATCAACTGGTCAGTCATTCGGACCGCCCGCTGGCACCCGCTTCGTCCCAGACCAATCCGCAGATTGGCTGGCAGCCCTCTAATGGATCAACTGTTCAGCCGCTCGGGCCGCCCGCTGGCACCCGCTTCATCCCAGACCCATCCGCAGATTGGCTAGCTAGACTCAAATGATCAGTCACCCGGGCCGTCCGCTGGCACCCGCTCCAACCCAGACCAATCCGCAGATTGGCTGGCAGCACTCTAATGAATCAACTGTTCAGCCGCTCGGGCCGCCAGCTGGCACCCGCTTCAACCCAGACCAATCCGCAGATTGGCTAGCTGCACTCAATTGAGCAGTCATCCGGGCCGCCCGCTGGCATCCGCTCCAACCCAGACCAATCCGCAGATTGGGTGGCGGCATTTACCGCACTTCACTGACAAATCACCCGGGCTGCCCGCTCGCACCCGTTCCATCCCAGACCAATCCGCAGATTGGCTGGGAGGATTCCAATTGGGCAGATCAGCCCCTGGCCCCGGGTTGCCCGCTGGCACCCGCTCTATCCCAGACTACCCCGCAGGTTGGCCGTCCGCCTTTACAGCAATTTAACTGCCCATCACTCGGGAGGTCTGCTGGCATCCGTTCCACCAGAACCATCCGACGATTGGCTGGGGGGACTCAATTTGAGCCGTTCTGACACTCACCCCGGGTTGCCCGCTGGCACCTGTTCCGCCTCAAACCAACCCGCAGGTTGGCTGGCTGCAATTACAGAAATGTGCCAGCCCATTCACTCGCGTCGCCCGCCGGCCCCCGATCCATCCCAGCCAGCCCATTCACTCGCGTCGCCCGCCGGCCCCCGATCCATCCCAGCCAGCCCATTCACTCGCGTCGCCCGCCGACCCCCGATCCATCCCAGCCAATACAGAAATGTGCCAGCCCATTCACTCGCGTCGCCCGCCGGCCCCCGATCCATCCCAGCCAATACAGAAATGTGCCAGCCCAATCACTCGCGTCGCCCGCCGGCCCCCGATCCATCCCAGACAATCTGCGATTGACTGGCTGCACTCTAAGTGCATCAACTGCCCAGTCATTCGGGCGCTGGGACTAGTCGCATATTGGCTGGCTGCACTCCCGGCGAATCAACTGAACAGTCATTCGGACCGCCCGCTGGCACCTGCTTCGTCCCAGACCAATCCGCCTACTGGCTGACTGCACTCTTAGTGAATCACCTGATCAGTAATTCGGGCCGGCCGCCAACACCCGCTGCTCCCGGCTGGCCCGGTGGGCCGGGTCCAGATGGCCCAGTGTGAGCCAACAGAGTCCGGACACTAAAGGCGGCCGCACACTAGGCCATTCGGCGCGCGGAGGTCGCGATATCGCTACGACTTTCCGCGCATCTTTAGCGACTTTCCGCCTTCGCGTCAGCCGAAACGTCAAAAATCGCGGACGAATGTCGTCGGCCGGCCATCTGCGGACCGGCGGAAAAAAGCTGATTCGAACGAGCTTTTTTCCGCGACTGAACGCCGCGGAGCCGTGGACAACAAAATTGATCAGGCTAACAGTGGCGAATATATGCAAGACTGAGGTACACATTTTGCACAGCATGCTCTTGCCGCTGTGAAATTTATTATCTAAAAGTTTCGTGGTTCTAAACTTACATCTTCGTCGAAAAATGGCCATCATTAATTTACCTTGTGACAGGCTGTAGGCACAGGTTGCGACATGCTGTAGGTCGGCGGGGCGGAATCTCGCGAGCAGACAGCGCCGAATCCGCCGGAACAAGGACGATTTTCAGCGGTATCGACGCGATTTTCCGAGGCGGAATGTCGCAGTATATCGCGCGCCGAATGGCCTAGTGTGCGGCCGCCTTAAAGGGAATAGTTCACCTTTAACATGGGGTTTTGGACTGAGATAGCAGATTTGTAGAGCAGATCTAAAAATGGTTTGTGGTGAAAGAATTACCTCTCTACGTTAAGTAATTTCGACACAGGACTGGTGGGCCCGTTTTCATTCCCGCTCTTCCGGGCCACAATCTGGGAATGAACGGGCCATGAGGTATGACGTCATACCCGCTGACGTCAGAATTGCGTCATACGCAGATTCTGCCGCAAACTAGCCGTGGTATTTATACAGACTTTGGCCGTGGTCATTTAGTAACTTTGAAATAGTACAGAAGTAATATAGGTTGTTATTACCAAGGTCTGTTATTACCACCGAGTTGGTTCAGTGACTGGATGCATTGCCGGGATCAGAAGCCAGAATTCCGAGCTTGCGAAATTGTATTGTAAGAAGGTGCAAATCCCAATATAGAAACGGGGCGACCCTGAGTTGAACGCGACGATTTTCTGGTAAGTTCTTGTTCTTGTTGACCTCATTGACATCATAGATCATGAATCTGATTTTTACACAGACCAGGTATTTCATGTGTTTGTTGCATGGAAATGCTTGCTTGATTGGTTCTACAGAAGTATAATGAAAATATGGTAAATATTTTACTGCAGCCCATGATAGAAATATGGATATAATATATCTAAATATAATGGGAAATTGTATTAATATCCAGACAATTATTGCATATGACACAGAAAGCTAACAGGTGGACATGTTTTGTCATAAATACTTGATCAGCACCTTTTGATTCATTGTGTAAAATTGCATCTTGCCTAATGAAGCCTCATGATGAAAAACGTCCAACTGTGGGTCTGTTCCTGTGGCGCCTCTAACCTCCTCAAAGTTGCTCCAACTTTCAACTGTCCCAGGCGTACACAAGGGTGGGAGGGGGAAAATGGACCAATGCCCCCCCCCCCGAAGGTCTATGTGCCCCTTTGATAAACAAAATTAATTAATTTGTGTTTGGTTTTTAGGAAAAAGTTGGGCGATATTCCGCTTTTGCACACCTTTATATAGGTAAATTGAATTAACATTTCAGTTGTAATGGCGGAGTCATTGCGGTTGGTTGAGGGGATTGATGGGTGATACAAAATATTATTGTTAGGTAAGTACTGATAATGTCTGTTTTGAGTGCAGTTCTAATGAAATCAGACGTGTAGAATTAGTATAAAATATTTGGTTTTCCTATAAAAAGGTGTGTAAAACCGGAATACTGCCAAAAATTGTTGAAAATATGCCCCTCAAAAAATATATTGGGTCAAATATGGCGAGTTTTTTGGGTTGGGGTACTTTATGCCCCCCTAAGCAAAAATTACCCCCTCCTGGAGTGAATCATGTGTACTCCACTGGCAACTGTTCTATCCTATTGCACAGACAGTTGCAAGTTGGAGCAACTTGGAGGAGGTTAGAGGCACCACGGGAACAGGCCCTATGTCAGCTTTGCCGGGTTGTTTGTCTAATGGGGAAATGATAATTTTCTTGTAAAACAAGATGCATCAACAATGCAAGTTAACTGCTGTTCAACTGGGCTCGTCATAACCAGTGGCGTACCCAGGATTCACTCTAGGAGGGACAATTTTTGCTTAGGGGGGGGGGGGGGGGCATAAAGTACCCTCACCAAAAAAAACTCAGGTTTTGGCCAGCTATATTTAAAAAAGGGCATATTTTCACCATTTAAAAAATATATATATTGATCAAAGGGGCACGTACAGAGTACAGACCTTACCTTACCTTACCTTACTTTACCTTACAGTAATCAGGATTTTTAGGCCTCAAGGCCTGTAGTACCCGCTCTCATCGAGTTCATGATTCCTGGCATGTCTCAGTCAGTGTCACTGGTATGCTGAACCTGACGTGAACCCAATGGGCGTCCAATCTAGCCTTGGAAGGCATTCAGCGAAGGAGCGCAGACCACTTTGGATGGGAGGCCATTCCAATAATTCACAATATGTGTGGCGAAGGCGAATTGTCTGACCCTTGTGGTCGCCGAGGACTTGCGGAGTTTTAAAAGATGGCCTCTAGTTGGACCGTCAGGGGGAATTGCCCTGTTTGCCCCCCCCCCCCTTGTGTACGTCTATGGTCCTAACCTCATACTTTTCCCATATTCCTACATTTCATCAAAATCTGAAGGTAAGGTTTCATTGTTTGGTTGTGTCAAAATACTGTACTGTTCATACTGTGCATGGTGAAAATCAAATCTTCGGTCACATTAAAATAGCTTACTTTTCCTGCCAATACTTTGGAGTGTTTTAGTGTGTCAATATTGTCTTCACTATGATAACATGAAAGTCCACTGTTAGAACCTGACTGAAGTGTACAGCCAGGGAGGGGATGAAGTACAGCCTTGTGGAGAAACTATATAACCATCATGCATTATTTTGGCTTAAATATTTATATTGTTACAACAAATTTTGTATTTTAAAACATTGATACTTCTACTGTGAAGGACTCTAACACAGCCATCATGTTTTATATTAGTACAGACAATATTCTTTAAGGCTGCAGCCTTGGTTTGATCCATGCCCATGGGCATTGATCAAACCATTGTTTGATATTTATATGTATAACACATACATATCTTCCATAGGTGTAGATTTATATACTTTTGGGGTGGCCCTCGCCCCCCCCCCCCTCCCCCCCCCCCTAATGTTGAGTTCGCCCCCTCCCCCAATGGTACCCGCTCGGCCCTCCCAATGTTTTTGGCCGCTGGCGGATCCAACAGGGGGCAAGGCGGCCAAGCCTCTCAAACCGCCTGAAAAGGGCAACAAATTGACACGTTTCCTATTTCAAAAGAGAGTATATGCAGCTTTTACTAAGAAAAGCTTGTTTTAAATCCCTTCTTTATGTATAAAGATGCGAAATCCGGTGAATTGTTAATATATTTGCAATGTTCTATTTTTAGGGGATTTTTCTGAAGAAATGATTTTATTGATTTCTTTTAAATTATTTTTGGCGGGGTCAAAAACCAAAGTTTTCACAAATCCGAAAGTCAATTTTGTAGCCCTTGCCATTTGCTATTTTCTGACATTTTTTATTGCATTTTGCTCAAAATATAGAATTTACATGCTCTCTTAACCCGCGCACTGCAGGTTTGCGCCGAACACGAACTGCAGGGGGGGGGGGGGGGGGGTTGATTTCCGCCCCCCTCCCCCTGAGATCTCGAAAACTACGCAACGTAGCGAGAAGCGGAAAAAGGCATTTGATAGCTTCATACATGTTTTTTTTCCTGTTTTAGAACATCGCTCCAGAAATGCCCATATATCTCAGAAACGATCAGGCACGTAGCCAAGGGGAGGGCGGCAAACGCATTTTTAATATTGGAACCAGACCGTGAGTGGAGCCAAGCCTCAGGTAACCCCTTTTCCTGGTTGCACATCTCGGTATGATGCAAAATGAAGGTAGTTTTTCATATACATTAGAATCGGATAGTAAATCACGATGGCCGGTGGCAGTCTGCGCTCAATAGTACATATGATAATAATAACTAGTCTGTATACATACCTATGTACCGAACTGCAACAAACAACTGGTAACGGTGCATATGGTTGCAAAGTAGCAAGAGGCAGACCGACATTTCCGCGCATAAATGGTCCCTGTGGATCTGGAGGAGCCTAGGGGAGATGGCTTGGAGAGATAGTCCTGGCCTGGTCCCCACTATTAGCTCTTCGGGCCAACAAGTTGGGCACCGCTGGAACAGCTTCCGGTTACCGAAGTCTTTGCGCTCCACAATACAAATATTAAGAGCGGAGCTTTCGGGTATATTGTAATACCCTTCGTCAGGGTGCTACAATATACCCGAAAGATCCGATTTTTTTTTCCTGTAGAGTAACCCTCTTTATTATATATATATCACCCACTCCACATCATGTCTTTTCGCTTCGCGGATCCCAGATGAGTCCCTGAACAGGTCGGAAGGGCGTAGAAAAGGTCAGAGGGGCCCCTAGACGATCTGAAGGGATCTTGGGCCTTTCAACAGTAAGAATACAGTTGTACAGGGAATAACACTCAAAATTTTCGCGCCGCTCCGCGGCGCAATTTAACTACAAATTCAATTATATGCGAGTTAGGAAAAAATCGGTCAGTTTCTCGGCGCATTTATGTGTAATGTTGCTAATTTCCTATATTATTGGGCAAAATAGTTCACTTTAGCACTTTTTCCCCGCACTTTTAAACGCACAATATAGCAATTTTAGAGGTCCGCAACATACGCAATGCGACGCATTGATGAGAAAGCAACCCAGGGCATAAAACTCAAAATTTTCGCGCCACTCCGCGGCGCAATTTGTTTAAGAGTTCCAGGTCTTGAGCTTAACAAAAATATTCAAAGTTGGTATAGCTGATTCCAAATTCGTGTCGCTGGTTCCAAAGTTGATGTGGCAGTTTGCTAACTCCAGCTCCTAAACGTTGGTATAGCCCATGCCATACCTGCCATACTGCATTTTCCAGCCTTGTAACGTGCCTTTTCATGAGTTTCTTCTTTTTTTGGGGGGGGGGGGGGGTGGGGGCCTTTCAACGCTTGGGAAGGGGCCCTTTCAACGCTCGGGAAGGGGCCCTTTCGAGGCGCCGCCCCTCCCTGGACGAAATCCTGGTTACGTGCCTGGAAACGATGATAGTTAGAAACAAACTGAAAAAAGCAAACGCCAGTCAGTGCAATTTGTAATCGCTAAGGTGTCCTCATATTTGATCTCAGGTCAATATGTGAGGCCCCAGAGGTAAAAAATTCCTTTTTTTTGCTAAATCGTGTTTTGCTATTAACTTTTTACTTAATCAAGATAACGGAGAACTGTTTACGCCATTGTGTTTATCTTGTCAAGGCGCTTTGAATGATATATATGCAGGGGCGCAGCCAGACCTTCAGAAAGGGGGGCAAGCACCTGGGAGAGGCCTCCAAAAAATACCCCTGGATATGAAAAACTCTACGGATTTCGGCCACTTTATTTTGTGAGGCCCCCTTTTTAGCTTTTTTTTCTCGTCTACTTTTGATGAGCTGGATTGGACCAGGACCCTCAGTAGGCATTGTACTGAGCGCATTACTAATTTGTATTGTTACGTACTGGAGAGAAAACATATCTTAGCCATGACAACAGGTGGGGGTCGGCTTTTGAGTTTGGGGCGGCTGAAATGACGAAAAGATGTCCCCCCATTTTGATACGTGCCTTTGTAGCATTTTTAATGTGGATTTTCATGTTATAGTAGGTAGGTATGTACTTGTTAGTTAGCGCCGCGAAGCGGCGCGAAATTTTTACGGTTTTGCCTGATAAAACCCAGAAATATAGGCGGTGTGCTTTGTAGAGGATAATAAGCTAAACATGATATTCATGCAATTCAGCGTTACGGCGAACCGATGACGATGACTATGGGGCTGTTCCAGCGCCCTCACCCACCATCATCCGGAATAGGTTGAGGCGTGCCCGGTGGAGGTGCGGTGGAGCTGCGCGCGGGAACGAGCGGTAGAGACTCGGTGGAATTATCAGCTGTTGGCCATCATTTGTTTGGGTCTGATGCGAATTCACGGTCACGGTCTACGCTGTAATGCGAGCTGCACACTGGGCCATTCGGCGAGCGATATCACTGCGACATTCTGCGGTTCCGCGGTGTTTAGCACAGAAAAAGCTCGTCCGGACCAGCTTTATTCCGCGATATCGCACGCCAAATGACGCAGTGTGCGGCCGCCATGTACATACATTATTTTATTCCTCGCAGTTTTGCGTTTTACCGTGCGTGTCAGAAATTTGTTGAGGTACTTTTATCCACCGTGCGTTTCACATAGATCTAAACAACAATGGAATCCATGCAAAAGCTGTCCACAATGCTCTTCGCGAATGGCGCCGAAAAATGTTTACAAAAGTTTGTCACTGGTGCGCCATAGCTGCCGTAATCCGACTTTGCCCAATCTCATCCGCTCGACGAGCGGTTGAGATTTTGCTCATCCGGTTGAGGTTGGTGGAGGCTCAACCGATTTTAGTTGAGGCGCGGGAACGGCCGGTGGAGAAAATAAGGCCTCCACCTAATCCGGATGAGGGCGCTGGAACAGCCCCTATGGCTTCGTTATGACGATGACTACCGATGTGACGCCGCGAAGCGGCGTGAAAATGTGCATTTTAGGTCCTGGAAAACGAAATGTTAATATTGGAACCAGGCCGTGAGGTGAAATGGCTTGGGGAGATGGTCCTGACCTGTTTCGACTATTAGCTCTTCGGTCCAGCAAATTGTGCACCGCTGGAGCAGCTTCCGGGTGCCGATCTCCTCGTCTTTTCGTTCGCGTCGCCTTTTTCGGAACTCGGCAAACTAGCTAAACATGTAGCCTGCTTGAAACTTAGAAGTGAATATTTTATGAAGGGAATGGGCCCTGGGGCCAGCAATTACCGCCAAGGAGAGCCTCTGCCAGAAACTTAATGCAATTATTTTTCCCATTTTCCAAATTTGTATAAGCAATTGCGAAACTTGTGTCATGCCTAGCTAGATTTTTACTGCACTGCAAAGACAATTTTTACGATACATTTTTTTTTTCCCCTCAAAAAGTGTGTGCGTGTAGGGGGGAGGGGGTCGACCCTCCACCGCCTTCTAAAAGTGGGGGGAGTTTGCCCAGACCTCCCCCCGACCCTCCCGTCGGCGACGCCCCTGGCTGACAAATATTGCAGCACACACTCCTGAGAGGAAAATTGTTAAATTGTTTTGTACTACCATCACCCCCCCCCCCCCACGAATTCAAAAACGCATCAGACTTATCAAATAACCATTTTGAAACCCAAGAAAACATTGCACCAGGTGGGTCAGAGTACAGCACATTACCGCTCATTATAACCGCGCCGACCACGGCTAGCAGGCGCTCCAGCTATAGCAGGCGCTGCAGGCGACGGCTAGAAACCCCTGGGCAGGCTCGAGGGCCCCGTTCACAGACTCAATGGACCTCTGGATAAGCTTGAGAGGGCCCTGAACAGACTCAGTGGCCCCTTGGCAAGCCGAGAGGCCCCTAAGCAGACTAATAGCCCCTGTGCAGGTTCGAGAGGCCCCTGAACAGGATCAATGGACCAATGGGAAAGCTCGAGAGGCCCTTGCACAGACTAATGACCCCTAGGCAGGTTCAAGAGGCCCTTGAACAGACTCAATGGGCCCTGGGCAAGTTCGAGAGGCCCCTGGGCAGGTTCGAGAGGCCCCTGAACAGACTCAATGGGCACCTGGTCAAGCTCGGGAGGCCTCTGGGCAGGCTCTAATGGCCCTGGGCAGGTTCGAGAGGCCCCTGAACAGACTCGATGGTCCTCTGGGAAAACTATGATGTGCCCCTGGGCCGGTTCAAGAGGCCCCAAAGCAGACTATAATGGGCCCCTGGCCAGGCTCGAGAGGCCCCTGAACATACTCAATGGGCCCCTGGACATGCTCGAGAGGCCACTGGGCAGGTTTGTTGGGCCGTGGGTGGGCTCAATTGGCCCCTGGACAAGTGGACATGCTCTAGAGGCCCCTGGGCAGGTTTTTGGGGCCCCTGAGTGGGCTCAATGGGCCCCAGGGCATGCTTGAAAGGTCCCTGGGCATGTTTTTGCACCCTTGAGTGGGCTCAATGGGCCCCTGGACATGCTGGAGAGGCCCCTGGACAGTTTTTTGGGCCCCTCGGTGGGCTCAATGGGCCCCTGGACATGCCCAAGAGGCCCCCTGGGCCGGCTTCGAAAGCCCTTCAGTGTCTCTGAGGGCCCTTGACATGCACCAGAGTGACCCTTGTCTGGTTTGAGGGCTCCTCTGTGACTTCTTGAAAGCCATTTAGCTAATGCAAATGGTATCTGGGCCAATCTCGGCGGGGCCACCTGTGACCCGTAAGGGGGGGGGGGGGGGCAATTGCCCCCCTTGCCCCCCCCCCCCTGGCTGCGCCCCTGTATATATGGTGACCTTGTTAAGTCAACTTAACAATTTGACCTAAGGTCAAGGTCAAGTGGTGACCCAAGTAGGGCATGTTGCATATGGGAAGACGTGTCTCGACGAGACAAACACATTGATGTCTGTTTTACTTCTCTATCTTCATTATGTCGAGAGTTATTGACAAAAAAAGTGATGGTGACCTCGCATGACCTCAAATGACCCAATAGGGGTCACTGAACAAAACTTACACTTGGATCATCAAAAATATTCTATAATAACATGATCCAGAAGTAATTGGACTAGTACCATGCATATCCTTGAAATAGGAAGCATTTGTATATTTCCCCATTGACTTATTATGGGAGGTTACGAAATTGACCTGACCTTAGGTCACCGATATCAAAATTCCGAGTTATACGAATTGTAAGTACTGATGCCCTCATGACATCCTGTAAGTTTCAACCTGATCGGTGAAAAACTCTGGCTTTGGCACAACTGCAAACATGTTTGGTGGTGGGGTCACTTGATCTGGTCTGGTGACCTGACCTGAGATGGCCCGAGCATATTTTTTTCTCTCAAAGTGTGCGCAATTGATGTCCTAACAGGTGTATCAAAACCCGGCGGCGCTGCGCGCCGCCGTTTTTTCGCTATCTTTGAAAAACCTGAGGGGGGGGGGGGGGGGGGGGCGGAAATCAACCCCCCTGCAGTGCGCGGGTTAAAGTTTAGCTGTTTTTTTTTATTCGCCAAACTCGTGTGTAGTAACGTCACTAAATTCGTGATATCTCGATTTTGTTATCGACAAAATTTCTTCATTTATGCACAGAAGACGTAAAATTTGTGTAGGAGAAGGTACCCAAAGTTTAACGTTGATACCGCTATTGGTTTTTGAGCTATTGCGAAAATTTGTCGGGGGGAGATATTTGCCCCCCCCCCCCAGTCATTGGCAGGTTAACATTGCCATTTTACTAAGTAAGGGTTCCAAGTAAGGACTCGGGCCTTCTGGCGGATGCAGACCGGCCCAAAACGTTGGTTTGAGGGGCCGTCCGACAGATTTCCAAAACTCATGAGATTTCGTCTGTTTTTAGGCCCCTCTGGCCAGTGACGGCGCCCCTCTGGCCAGTGACGACGCCCCTCTGGCCAGTGACGGCGCCCCTCCTGCTAATGAAATCACCCCTATAGCCAGTGACGGCGCCCCTCTGGCCAGTGACGGCGCCCCTATGGCCGGTGACGGCGCCCCTCTGGCCGGTGACGGCGCCCCTCTGGCTAGTGTTGGCGCCCCTCTGGCTAGTGTTGGCGCCCCTCTGGCTAGTGTTGGCGCCCCTCTGGCTAGTGTTGGCGCTCCTACTGCTAATGACGGCGCCCCTCTGGCCAGTGACGGCGCCTTATGGCCAGTGACGGTGCCCCT
Source organism: Chirona hameri (assembly GCA_036785665.1). Classification (NCBI taxonomy): domain Eukaryota; kingdom Metazoa; phylum Arthropoda; class Thecostraca; order Balanomorpha; family Balanidae; genus Chirona; species Chirona hameri. The sequence continues at coordinate 24,169 of JAXIVJ010003293.1, forward strand.
CCTGCTAATGACGGCGCCCCTCCGGCCAGTGACTGCGCCCCTCCGGCCAGTGACGGCGCCCCTCCGTCTAATGACGGCGCCCATCTGGCCAGTGACGGCCAGTCACATTTACTCAGTATTGTGTACCTAATTGGCTCCGAATAATGGGCTATGTGATAATAAACCTAAGACACTGTAATGACGGCGCCCCTCTGGCCAGCGACACCAAATGACAAATGACAGTGAGGCCAGTAAGTGACTCCAAATGACGCTGTTTCAAAATGTTTTTTTTTGTGCTTGTGCTATTACGTTAGCAGTATTATTTGTGTTGACGTCATCATTTGTCGTTCACGTTGTTGTTCACGTCATCACGTTGTTCATACTCAGTCATTGTTGTGTTCTATGTCGCCATATTGTTTTTTTAAAGGTAATTGTTTCTCTTTTCTTGTCTGCAGGCCGCCAACGTTGAGCCTCCGCAAGCAGGTCGCCGTGATCGACTTCTCGGCTCATATGGGCCGGACTATGCGCGGAACGACGACGGCATTGTGAAGTGAGGACATACCGCTAACCTTTTTATAAATTGTCTTTCTGTCTGTCATCTTTCCTCTATTGCAAAGCGCCGGTATGGTCAGCAATGCACGAGGGATTGAACTCGCCTATTACATCTCAAAATGCTGTTCATGTCATGTAACTAGCTGTGGTCCTTGGTTGTCAGGTTGTCTTCCAGACTGTCTCTCTGTTGTTTAATGTCGTACAACCAAAGGACATAATGGACGTTTTGATGCCCTACCATTATTACATTTACTCCAGGCATTATACCTCGCTTACATCGTTGTTTCAGAACAGTGCGGTGCTTCGAACGGGTGTCGGACTCCTGCATCGTGACGCCCATCAAGGTGCCAAAAACCTTTCTGCACGTTCGCCCGAGTCTGGCTAAGATCGTGGCGATGCAGAAACGGCGGGGCATCTGCTGCCCCATCGTTCACCAGGACGATCCCCCCGCCGGTCGAGTGGGCCGTACGGCCATCGGGCTACAGGCCCAGATGAGTCGAAGGAGACTCGACAGCAGCTGGGCAGAGCACTCCCGCTTCAAGACAGCGTCCAGTGAAGCTGGAAGCGGGGGGGGGGTCGACCCGGTATGTGGTGATCAGGCACGTTGCCAGGATTTTTCTCAGGAGTGGGGTGGGGGGCACGTCGGTGATAGAAACAAATTTCGCTCCTCAGACATATGTTGGGGGGGGGGGGGGGGGGTGGTCGTCAGAGAATCTCATTTTATCTAGTGTAAATATATTTTCCTCGGGGGGGGGGGGGGCGCAGGGCCCCGGTAGCCACCCCCTTGTCTACGTCCCTGGTGGTGATCAGCATTGCTTCGTGGTGCCAGTGTTGCTGGGTTGAAGCACCGGCTATGACACCTGTACAGTGTACAATGTATATAATATAATACTCATCCAGTACATCATTTGACCATAGAACTTGGTGGCTTGCAATGTGTTTACAGTACGCACATGAAGAGGGAAGAGCGTTTCAATTTACCTATACAATAACCATGTGTACAACATGCGGTAGCTTTTCGCGACGCCGGCACTGTCCAACACCTTACGGCGTTGTGCACCTGAAAGACGGGTCGCACGGAACTTGGACGTGGCACGAGAACGAATTTATATATTCAGATATTGCATTCAATCACATAGTATATTGCACTGTACATCCTACCGCTGAGAGATCTTCTTGTTCCGGGTTCACCACAGGGAATACTCTGTGCGGAAGTATGAACGTTACATTCACAGTATATCCGTACAAAAGGTATTAAATGCCAACGAAGTTGCTTGCGCTCCTAGTCGCACAGACTGCGCAGTCAAGAGCGAACGCACACAGCGCCGCCACCGGGCTATACATCAACTAAATCTACATAGGAGTTAATCTACATATGGTGCGGACCTCTAAAATTGCTATATTGTGCGCTTAAAAGTGCGGGAAAAAGTGCTAAAGTGAACTATTTTGCCCAATAATATAGGAAAGTAGCAACATAACACATAAATGCGCCGAGAAACTGACCTATTTTTTTCCTAACCCGCATATAATTGAATTTGTAGTTAAATTGCGCCGCGGAGCGGCACGATTTTTTTAAGTTTTATTCCCTGTACAACTGTATTCTTACTGTTGAAAGGCCTAAGGTCTCTTCAGATCGTCTAGGGGCCCCTTTGACCTTTTCTACGCCCTTCCGACCTGTTCAGGGACTCATCTGGGATCCGCGAAGCGAAAAGACATGATGTGGAGTGGGTGATATATATATATATATATATATATATATATATATATATATATATATATATATATATAATACAAAGAGGGCTTACTATACAGGAAAAAAAATCGGATCTTTCGGGTATATTGTAGCACCCTGACGAAGGGTGTTACAATATACCCGAAAGCTCCGCTTTTAATATTTGTATTGTGGAGTAAGTCCTCTTTGTATTTAATCTTCATCTGGGATCTCTACGTCCTTTGACCCTTCCGGTCTCACCAGAGACTCCTCAGACCTTCCAAGAAGCTCCTCTTGTGTGTCAAGGGGCCCATTCGGCCTGTTCAGAGGTCCTTCCGACCTGACCAGCGACTGCACTGGCTGCTTTGTCGCCCTGCCGACATGCTCAGGGGCAGGGGCGGCGGATTGCGGGCGCAGGGTACCCAAAATCCCCCCCCCCCCCTCAAATGAAAATCCTGGGGAGGGGAAGGGTCATGTTGCCCCCGATTGAGCAAGCTAAAATCTGGGGGGGGGGGGGGGTAAAACTACCCTTTGCCCCCCAGGATTTTCGACTGTGGGAAATTTTGGATACCTTGCCCCCGCAATCCGCCGCCCCTGCTCAGGGGCCCCTCCGACCTGCCCAGGAGCCCCTCCAGTCTGGCTAGGAACTCATCCGGCATGTTCAAGGGGCCTTCCGACCGGCCCAGGGACCCTTTCGATCTAGCCAGGGGCCCCTCTGACTTGCCCAGGAGCCCTTCCGATCAGCCCAGCGACTCTTCTGGTCGGCCTGCGCTGGCTGCTTTGTTGCCCTGTCGACATGCTCAATGGGCCCTCCGACCTGCCCTGGAGCCCCTCCGTGCTGGCCAGGGGCCACTTCGGCATGTTCAGGGGCTCTTCTTACCCGCCCAGGAGTCCTTTCGGTCTGGGCATGGGCCCCTCCGACCTGCGCAGGGGCCCTTTTAACTTTACAGGGGCCCTCTGGTCTCTCCAGGGGTCCTTTAACCTTCTAAGGGGCCCTTCCGACCTAGCAAGGGACTGCGATGGCTGCTTTGTCGCCTTGCGACATGCTCCGAGGGCCCTCCGACCTGCCCTGGGGCCCCTCCGTGCTGGCTAGGGGCTGATTCGGCATGTTCAGGGGCCCTTCTGACCCACCTAGGGGCCCTTTCGGTCTGGTCAGGGCCCCTCTGAACTGCACAGGGGCCCTCTGGTCTGTCCAGGAGCCCTCCAACCTGCTCAGGGGCCCTTATGTACTGGCAAAGGACTGCGCTGGCCGCTTTGTCGCCCTGTCGACATGCTCAGGGGCCTCTCAACCTGCCCAGGGGCCCTCTGTGCTGGCTATGGGCCCATTCGACGTGTTCAGGGGGCCCATTTGACGTGTTCAGGGGGTCCATTCGACGTGCTCAGGGGGGCCTCTGACCCGCTCAGTGGCCCTTTCGGTCTGGCCAGGGGCCCCTCTGACATGCACAGGGCTCTCTTGAACGTCCAAGGGGCCCTCTGATCTTTCAGAGAGGGCCCTGGTGGCCCTAAAGGGCCTCTGAAGTCCTCTAAACCCTCTAAAGACCACGCTTCGTGTAGTAAAGAGCCTATGATACTGCGCTTCGCGCGGTCTCGTCGGCCCTTTTCGGCGCGCGCAGCGCGCCGAAAAGGGGCCTCTAGGGGGGGGGGGGGCGGCCGCCCCCGCCGCCCTCCCCTTGGCTACGTGCCTGGCCAGGCACACAGCACATGAACACAACCAAATTACGCAAACTTCACGGCGAGTAGCGGGGGGGGGGGGGGGGGAGGGAGGGGGCAGGCTCGACTGCCTACCGCCACAGGAAACCTACACTGATTCGTCTGCGCTGTCATCAAGCATCACATTAACGTCTAAGTTGTATTTGCAATCAATGAGAATGCAATGCGAGTTCCGAAAAAACAGACGTTTCGACAAACATTTATAAATATTTAAATTCTAAAGATATTTAAGTCGAGCAATCACAATCTGCTTCATGCAAACCTGGTGCCGATTGTGATTGCTTGACTTAAATATCTTTATAATTTAAAATGTATAATTAGCACTGACGAAGACGCTCTGTTTGTCGAAACGTCTGTTTTTTTATGAACTTACATTTCATCGTCATTGATTGCGAATACAATGATCATGTCTGATACATTACCGTCTAAGTCAGCTACACTTGACATGGTGCTACATCCGTCCGGGGTTCAGCTCACACTGACTGGGTGCTCTATCTATATATCTATGTTAAATGTTAAATCAATGCTAAAGGCCAGACTAGGACACCCTACAGCACGCCGTCTTGAAGTTCTCCGAACCCCCGGTACTGGCCCCTGGGGTCGAGCCACTTGCGTCGGATGGCCATGATTGGAGGTGGAGGTGGGGGATCCGTGCCTGCGGTGGTACCGGCCAAGCTGGCCTCCACCTCCCACGCGAGGGCCGGGTACCGCACCAATATGTCCTTGAGGACTGTGGAGGTGCGCTGCGTGGCCTCTAGCTGTGACACAAGGTCCTGATGACACAAACATAAAACATGCATAAATACTTATTCCATCTTCCCGTGAAGGGCTGCAGACAAGCATGTTGATACAATGTTCAAATGGCAGTCTATAGGATTGCTGAAGTGTTGTCCATTTATTCATTAAAACAATACATCTTACAGAATTTTATATTATTACTAAACCAATAAAGCCTGAACCTAAAGGGCCAAAATATTATATGGAAGTATTGATAGTGCATATGACAACCATGCATGACAACGTTTTACTGGATTGAAGACCATTCTTGCTTGCAAATGAAGAAACACATACATTCCATTGAATAACATGTTGCATGTTTTTCCCATTTGTGTGTCAACATTGCAAACTTCACATACTTTGTGAATTGTGATGGCAACACATCTTGTCCATGAGCACATATAATGAGACTGCTCCAGGCTCCTGCATCCTGGGCTAGGCTCAAAATCACTGTGTGATCATGAACAACAAATGCTGGCAGAAAAACAAAACAAAAACATTGCACACATCAGTCATAGTAACAATTATGAGCTGACATGCTAAGCTCGTTGATGAAGCGAAATGGTAAATCTTTGACAATAGAAATCATAATGAAACATAATAGATGAGTAACTAAAGTTTCTAACTACAAGAAGAGATAAAGAGCAACAAATAAATATGCTACATACCTACTCACTCAGGCTCCTAGAATTGCTTTGGAGCTGGGGTGCAGAGTGGAAAATTCTGACTAAAAATAAGTATAAAGAGTGGAAAATTAAACCAAAAAGCATATGTACCAGGCTTTATCACCCAATTACCTGCCCACCAAAATTAGTTATTATCTATTCCAATGCTTACCAGTCTTTCCATCCACAAGCTGTCCCTATAATTACATCCATAAATCAGTATCAGGTTTCCAATTATTTAATGCATTGTAAAATAAGGAGTGGAAAATTCACAGGAAAAAGAGTGGAAAAATAGTATCCATAGGGTGTCATTTTCCACCCAAATTTCCCAATGCTAGGATGCTTCACTTGTGGGCGCTTCGCTCCCCTGCTTCTCTTCATGCAGCTTTTGGTTGTACATAAAATGGATATGTAAGGTAGTGTAACGAGAAGATGAAACAAATGTTTATTCTTGTATCAATCAATAGACTAACTCATGCGACAGCCCGAACCCGGGACCGCACACTGTGCCCGACCGTACCTTACCGCGACCCTGCGCGTCTCCCCGCGCCTCGCCGACACCGCGACGGCGGAAACACCGTCTGCCGCCGCACGTGCAGCCGCACGTGCGGTACTTCGCGGGGCACTTCCGCCCCGCGCGGCCAATACACAATAATCACTACACCCTCCCCATGATCTCAAAGATCATACACAATCACACCGACACTAATCATACATCGACCACCAATTCACAAGCGCTATACCTACACCAACTCAAGCATCGTCTGCACAACACAGGCGCTGCGGAGGCTGTCGGTTGCGCTCGCTCCGTCGCAGAGGCGGATCTTGTGGAGCCGGTTCATCACCACCGGCGGCATCGCTACACGAAGTCCACATCCTCGCGCGCCGGGACGTACAGCGGCGGTGCGTCGCTGGCTCGACTGCTGGAACAGTCACTGTCTGCCGCCACTCCGTCGTGGCGCCGCCGCAGGCACCGCACGTGCCACGGCAGTCCGTCGACTTCCACCACCTGTGTAGACACGGTGCCGGTCACCACCCCCCTCCGAGACGGCTCTGTGCACCGCGCTCCCCGCCGCCTCACCCACACGGCGTCGCCCACCTCGTAGGCCACAGCGGCGCCGGGCGGCGCGATGTCCGGCTCAGCTCCGGCGCGCTCCGGCACCGGCTGATCAGCGGCCGGCCGCACACAGTCGCGCACCGTATATCTGTACAGTCCCCCGGCAGGGGAGCTCGCCGCGTTACTCCCGTCACGGGGCGTCACATTGTACAGATGTACAGCCTCCGAAATCGAGCAGCGTTTCCGGGCGGCAATCACTTTCACAGTCCGATGCACACGCTCCACAATCCCGTTTCCGCCCGGCTCGTACACCGCCCGAAACCGCAGCTTTACTCCCCACTTAGCAGCGAACGCAGCGAATCGCTGACTGCGGAAGACGGTGTCGTTATCCGCCAAGATCTCCACTGGTGCCCCACGCTCGAGGAACAGCTGCTCGAGGTGGCTGGCGACCTCGTTGGCGTCTGCATGGCGCAGCGGGCGCCACACACAGAAACGAGACGGCCCACAGTCGATGATGGAGAGGTGGCTTTGTCGCTGATGATGTGTGACGTCGATGGCGATGCGTTCCCACGTCTCGACCACGCCGAGCGAGCCGTGGTCCCACTGTGTAGGGGCCGGGTCGATAGAAGAGCACACATCACACTTTCCTACGACACTCCGCACTTCGGAGCGTGAAATATTCCTCGACACATCGCGCCGCGCGAAATACAGGGTCCGTCGGATCCCAGGGTGGCCCGCCCGCTCGTGCACTTCTGCGATCGCCGCACGAGTCTCAGCCACATCGCACGCCCTCTCACCGGCACCGCACACCGCACGGCCCTCACACGCTCCGCGCGTGCTGTCATCACACACCGTGCGATCTTCAGGCCCACCGCACAGCACACGGCCCTCACACGCTCCGAGCGTGCTGTCATCACACACCACGCGCTCGTCCGCGCCCTCGCTACGCAGCCACTCCTTGGGGACTCGTGTCAGGGCGTCCGCCCGATTTTCCGCCGACCTCACCAGCGTGACGGACAGCGTCAGCCGGAGCTCCTCCACCAGCTGTCGGATGATGTCTACCCGGCGTCGGATCAACATCTCGGCTTGAGCCTTCGTCCGTAGCCGCGCTCGGCCGCTGAGGGCGTCGTCAATCCACCGGTGCACGGTGGCAGAGTCCGTGCGGAGGTCAATGACCTTCACGCCCCAGGCGATCGCCATGTTGACACCGCGAACGGCGGCGTCCAACTCGGCCATGTTGATGTGCAGCGCTGCAGAGTCCTCGCCGCGTAGCCAACAGGCGTCCTCCACGATGCCGTCATCCGGTGTCTCGACGACAACTCCTGCGGCGATCGAGCTGGCGTCGACCCAGATGATGGCGCTGTCGCCGGAGAAGCACCACGGGCCGCGCGCTGGGTCAGCAGCTGACAGACGGTCCGCCACGGCCGCGATCTGTCCTCGCAGCGCCGCGTCGTCAGCGACATCATCCCAGCCGCGGGTGACAGCATTCACCCGCCGTTTGAGCCACGCTACGGCCGGCCGTAGCCAGCCGCAGACCGGCAGGTGCGCCACCAGCTGACCACACCAAGAGAACACGGCGCGGCGGGTCACTTGTTCGGGCGGCACCGCGACGCCGTTGTCGCGCGTCCACCGCAGCGCGCCGGCCTCTCGCCGCACACGCAGGCCGAGCAGGCGCGCGCCGTCCGCAGCCCGCTGCGGTGGCTTGCACTGAAGGCCGAACCGGGCGAAGTGCCGCACGACTTGGTCCGCGCTGACGATGTCCTCATCGACCAGGAGGTCGTCCACATACGGGAGTACCGCACGTTCGATGTCTGTGTCCTGCGCCAGCACTGCACGGACGACGGCCTTCATGATCATGGGAGCGACATTCAGTCCAAAGCCGAGCCGGGTGAGGCAGTAGCGCTGCCCTCGGACGATGACGGTTTGGAACGGCCACAACCGTCTTTCCAGGCGGAGCTGCAGGTAGGCTTTGCGCAGATCAACGACGGCGGTGCGCTCCCCGTGGCGACGCCACTTCCTCATTTGATCAGCGCAGACGTCCGCGTCCGCCGTGTGAGCCGTTACGAAGCCGTTTAGCTCCCTGTAGTCCAAGACGGGACGCACCTTGGCCTGGTTGTTTTGTCGCACTGCCATCAGCGGCACCAGCCCGCGCGGCGGCCCGTCCGCCTGCTCGTCGTACGGGAGGAGCCAGCCATTGGCGATCCACGCGTCGATCTCACGGTCGAACTCTTGCCGCGCGGTCGGAGCGATCCCGTACTGTGCTACCCCGTTCGTCAGGCAGTCAGGCCCGGCCCCGTTCGCCCACTTCCACGCGACGGTCCACTCACGTCGATCCGCGTCGAAGCGTGCCGTGAAGTCTGCAGCGTCGACCGCGGGCGGAGGGCGCCAGGCAGCACCGCAGAACCGCACGTCAGACGGCGCCCGCACACTTATGCCTCCCAGCGCTGAGATGCCGGACATACCGAGGAGCAGGTCCACTCCCATCGGCCGATCTTCCAAAACCAGCACCTCGAGCCGCGCCTGCTGACCGGTCAAAGTCCGCACGTCGATACTGCCCACCCCGGCACAGCAGAACTGATCGCCGCTCAGCGTGGTCACACTGATTCGGCGCGGGCGCCACCGCCGGCAGCACCTGGCATACACGAGCGTGTCTGTACAGCCTGTGTCTATCAGCGCACTGCACTGCCGATCGCCGATCAGCACGGAAATCACAGGCAGGGTGCCGCCGGTCACTGCGCGGGAGACGACGCCGGCGCTGACTCGCCATCTCCCGAGGCGTTTCCCGGCGTGTTACGAGGGCAGGACACGGAGATGTGGCCCACCTCTCCGCACGTCCAGCAGCGCCGCTTCGGCCAGCGAGTCAGGCGCGGCGGTCCGGCACGCGGGCGCGGGTTACCGCGCGGCGCCGCCGCCGCTGCCGCCACCGCCGCGACGCACTCATCGCTGAGTACCGCGCGCGAGCGAGCCAGCACGCCGGGCAGATCGAGGCCTTCCGCCCTGCTCCCGGCCCGAATGGCATGCCGGACAGAGTCCGGCAGCCCGGAAACAAACGCACAGACCAGTGCGCGATCCGGGACACCTCCAAACAGGGCCGCAAGGCGCCGGAGGGCGGCCAAGAACACATCCGGAGACTCTCCCGGCTGGAGACGGCGGCTCGAGAACGCGTCAAACGCGGCGAACTGGTCGAGGGCGAATGCCGCATACAGGGCATCACGCACAGCCTCCAGCGATCCGCGGCTTTCAGCTGGCAGCTGGGACCAGACGGCGAAGGCGCCACCCGTCAGCCGCAGCGGCAGCACCGACGCCAGCGACACCCCACGGAGTTCACACAGCAGCTGGGCTCTTTCGTACCACTCAACTACATCTGTCGAACCGTCATATTCAGCAACGATCCGCACGTCGAACGCTGACATCACCGACGCCGGCTGGGCACTCACCACGGTAGCGTCTGTCAGCCCAATCCTCACTGCGTCGGCGCCCGCCACAGGCACTGTCGACATGATGCTTGAGTTGCGTCCGAGCGAAGGCCGAAATAGCTTGTAACGAGAAGATGAAACAAATGTTTATTCTTGTATCAATCAATAGACTAACTCATGCGACAGCCCGAACCCGGGACCGCACACTGTGCCCGACCGTACCTTACCGCGACCCTGCGCGTCTCCCCGCGCCTCGCCGACACCGCGACGGCGGAAACACCGTCTGCCGCCGCACGTGCAGCCGCACGTGCGGTACTTCGCGGGGCACTTCCGCCCCGCGCGGCCAATACACAATAATCACTACAGGTAGTCAGAAATATCAGGAATATCATATATCAGGAAACATTGACAATCAGTTGGACAAATTACCAAAATTTAAAGTGCAAATTTTCATGCAAGAAATCAGATTAAAAAACATCCACACTAACATGTACCCAGGGGCGTAGGAACTATGTTCAAGTTGAGGGGGCAGGAGGCATTCTGAAGTTGATTCTTTCCATGCAACGCCCATAGGCGTAATGTTAAAATCACAAATGTTGGGGGGGGGGGGGGGGGGGGGGGCGGCTGCCCCCTGGCTCCTACGCCTATGCATGTACCTAAGTTACATCCATGTAAGGATACATGTAAGGATATCATATTTTGTCACAGCTTTCTAGCAGTTGTTGTTGTTGGGTTAGGGCTCCTTCTAGCAGACATTTCATGCTATCTCATTATTGATGATATCAACACACCAAAGCTCTGGTGCTTTACTGCATGTATTGTATACGCTCAGCTGTGATGGGTACACATTTAATGTAAACTGTGTAAGGGCCATTTTGGTGAAAGAACCAGGTATGACAAGGAAGGATACATAGGTATAGCTGATTCTTGAGTACATTATTAGTATGCTTCACATGATAATAATAAAAAGGAAACCATGTACAGGCAGGCCTTGACAAGACTGCTACAGACTGATCAAGCAACCTCATCCTATCCACTCATACCGTAAGACTCACAAAACATTGCTTCACTTTAGGATAATTGATAACTGGTAACTGGTCCAGGCAGAGTTGAAGATACCAAATTTTGTTGTGTGGTATATGAGACATCTAGTTATCCAGTATGTACCTACAAATGCGAATAAATAGTTCAGAGCAAACAGTTGTAGAGTATAAAACGTTTTGTTTTGTTCTGTTTTATTTTGTATTGACGTCTCCACTATTGTCTCTGGTAACGCGTCATATTTTGGTTACAAGTACGCCGTTGTTGTATGCAATTGCTTCCATATCCAAGCTACCATATTCATGACGTCATACATTGTCCTGAAGTTTTTGTATAGCCATGAAGGGGAAAAGAGAAACATGTCCATTTCTCAACGGATATCCATCTATCGTCCAAACAAATGTCACATTCGTGATTTTCAGCTCAATATACCCCGTATAGCCAATTTTTAAGACATTTTTCAAGGTGACCTATTCCCTTTAACAGCGTGAGTGACGTCGCAGGCCGGTCGCGTCAATCGGTCTGCCGCCTAATAGTGCGACATGACTGGTCTGTGGCTCCCGGAGCAAACTCCTTGATTGAAGGGTTTGCTGATGATGCGTCTTTTGCAGGCCCAGCGTTCATGGGGGGGGGGGGGGGGAGGAATCTGCTGAGCTGCTAGCCGTGCCTGCTGTAGTGGAGGTTCAGCCTGGTCAGCCCATCCCAGTTCTCTTGCCAAATGTGTCACAACAATATGATATACAGTGTACAGCAAACAACACGTTGGCTCACTCGACCCAGACTTCCATTGTGTAGATAGTGATGGTGTTCGGGAGGAAGTGCGCGCGGTCTCTACGCAGGAGAGTTCACAACCGCCGACGGTGGCAATCCCACCGGAGCTGACGGAGTCAGAGCCGGCCCAGGTAGCTCAGTTGACGACTATTTACCACTGACCGCTATCTGCTGGCTGTCCGTTGACACCATTTCCCACTGCCTCCTTTACTCTGGCCGGCCGCTGACGCCCTTCCCCCCTGCCTGCTGTACTCTGGCACGGACCAAGCCTTTCGCGGCGCCACGGTCACGCTGCCGGCCATCGGCGGCCCGCTATGTCCAATCAACGCGCGGCGCAGGTCCGTCCGGGCCCGCGCCCGACGCACTCCGACAACTGCCGCGTTCACGCGCAGCGACGGCCGGGCCTGCACGCCGGCATGGCTTACCCGCATTCTCGCTCGGCACTTCCGTGCACCGCCTGCACCGGTGTTCACCTCTCACAGCCTCTGCATCGGGTACGCCACCACTGCAGCCGCGGCCGGGGTCCCAGCCCGCACCATCCGAACCGCTAGCCGATGGAGCAGCGCCGCGCTCTCGCGCTACATACGCGGATCACGGCGGGCCGTCACCGACGCGTGTGCGCGGATCACCCGCCTGCGGCCTGACCCTGTGCTTCATACAGAAACGATTTGGTGATTTGGTGTCTTTCAGCTGAGCCCTGTTCGGCTGCCGGCTCTCACGTTAGCCAGTGCTAGTGGGCTCGCAGGTTGCCTAGCAACGTGCGATTCACCAATCAGGAGCGAGCAAACGATGACGTCACGCGCACATTTTCATGTACGTGTGCCCCCTTACGTGACGTCACGTGCTCGCGCGCGAGCGGCATTCCAGCGATTGAAAAAGAGCGCTAGCATGGCTTGCTAACGGGCTTGCTCGCCGGTGTTCGGCGGCCGCGAGCTGACGTCACTCATTATGACGACACTGCCCTGTGTGACGTCGGTGAGCGCTCTCGCGAGAGCCGGCCGCCGAACAGCGCTCTGTACAATGATGATAGCGGCACGCAAGCAGGAGTCGATACCGTCGCACGCCAAAACCGTATGTAGCAGAATACAACGTTTACAGCAAACAGGTACGAGCACACGAATGCTAATATATAATTCCCACTAGGGCAATTGTTATTAGCATTCGAGCGCTCCGTCAGGGACAGAAGCGGACGGCCTGGGCCGCTGTTGGGGGGAGGGGGCCGGACGGAGGGACGAGTCAGCCTCCAGCTGACTCTAGTTCCGAGCTCCGCCGTTGGGTGTCGCGTCGATCTTCCGATCGGGACATCCCTGCAGTTCGCACGCTGCATAAACTTTTCGCTTCGTTACCCCACCACCACCCCAACACCACGCCTACCCCATGACCATTTCACGTCTCCTCCTGCCAGCCGTCTTTCAGCTGTGTCTTTCAGCTGGTGTCTTTCAGCTGTACAATGATGATAGCGGCACGCAAGCAGGAGTCGAGACCGCCGCACGCCGGTTTATTTAAAGGGAGTGTGCCTACTGTTTTGGAATGTTAAAAATATTTTTCTTATGGTAAGTAGCTGTTGGTTGGATTGTTGAATATGATGAAATTCACATCTGGAGCCCCTTTAGTTGAATTTTCACTTATATTGTTTTTTTGTTTATTTTTGTTTCGATATCTATAAAACGAACGCCACTATGGTGATGTTATGTAAAACGGCGCACATAAGGCACAATTACGGTCACATCATGCAAGATAGAAAGACGAGTTTTGCACAGCACGTTCTTGCCACTGTGAACTTTATTATGTGCAAGTTTCGTAGCTCTAAATTTATATCTTCTTAAAAAAATGGCCATCGGCCATCATCGAAATGGCCATCATCGAAAAACATGATGGCCGTCCAGTTTCTGTTCGGCTGCTGCTATCAGCGTGCAAGAGCTGTTTTGTTGAATTGCTATTGGCCGGCGCTAACAATATGCTAGCAGTTTAATCGATAGTTGCAGTGCTTCTAGTAGCGGAAGCCCTCTGGAGTCTACCCGATAACTTGTTGCTCCCAAGCAAATTCCTGGAGTCTTTGAATATCTCAGCAACTAGGGTGAATCTGGAGAAATTAAGTAATGGTTCAATTCAGAAAATTGTGTTCTATAGACCAGTGTCAATAACCCCAACTAAGCGATGTGAGTAGGCACACTCCCTTTAAGATGGTATTCACTCATTCATGCATCCAGGTTGGTTCTTATATTCATTAATTCATTCCTTTAGAAGCTGCATTGGCAGGCATGAGACATTTATTTTATTGCTGTCACAGCTGCAGTCATACACTCCAAACGAGTCAGTTGCCACCGAAATTCGGCTGGTGACATCACTTCGACGCGGAAAAGAGCACACGACAGTTGTCACGATTGTGCTGTTGATCAGGACTCAGCAGCAGCATCCGCTTATCGGGTGGGAGGGAAAGCATTATAAGAAAAATCACAGAAATCACAGTCTCCTGCTTGTTGATCAACAACACTGTATGTCAGCGTTTAGGGGGCGTCGCTGCATGATCAACAACACTGTATGTCAGAGCGTTTAGGGGGCGTCGATGCATGATCAACAACACTGTATGTCAGCGTTTAGGGGGCGTCGCTGCATGATCAACAACACTGTATGTCAGAGCGTTTAGGGGGCGTCGCTGCATGATCAACAACACTGTATGTCAGCGTTTAGGGGGCGTCGCTGCATGATCAACAACACTGTATGTCAGCGTTTAGGGGGCGTCGCTGCATGATCAACAACACTGTATGTCAGCGTTTAGGGGGCGTCGCTGCAGTGGCCCGATTTCCGCGGTTATGTGTCGCATCGATTATCGATAAGGCCATGTATGAGATTATCGATAAGGCCATGTATGAGATTATCGATAAGGCCATGTATGAGATTATCGATAAGGCCATGTATGAGATTATCGATAAGGCCATGTATGAGATTATCGATAAGGCCATGTATGAGATTATCGATAAGGCCATGTATGAGATTATCGATACGGCTGTGAGGGCCATAATGTACTGATGTCAAATTATGAGTTGTATACAGCGCAATCGCAGCTGATTTTCACATGGACTGTTCGTGAAGACACATGCGGTGAAAGGCACCGTCGGCATAGTGGTCCAAACGTGTCTCACGAGTCAGTATACAGCGTGCACCTTGACAAGGTAATTTCTTCACTGAGCCTCAAAATCAGCTACATACACGTCCAACATCAAACGCTTCTGAAAACGCCACTGTGACATTTGTGTTAATTTACCATACCTACTAGGAACATTTTAGACATGTCAGCAACGTGATACTGGAGGAGCGACTATGTCACCAAGGATAAAGTGCTAATAATGTTTTGACTTCCCAGCAATTTCGTGTTGCAATTTAAAGCATATTTAAGCTGTGTACATAATCTGATGTTGCGACATAATATCGAGTCCGTCGGCAGGTGAATCGGTAAATGTGTTATTCGTGTAGCAGTGTGGTGCAGTGTTTGTTTACTTTACACAGACACACAGCAGTTGACACATTTTGAGTCCACATGACCAGGTTGTCCGGGCTGGAGTACTTTAGTGCACATGACACACTCAAGTTTCCGGTAGCATGGAAGTTTGTCACTGATAGTAACTGAACGAGCGACTCAACCGCAGTCCGGCACTACTGAACGAATCATTTAAGTTCAACCGGCGCAACTGAGTCATTCAGGCGGCGATACACACTGGGTATTGCATCATGACTACTACTTGCTATCGCGTACACGCACGCTACCTTTCCACTGTCAGTCGTTCGTTACATAGCTGCTCCTCTGCGCCCGTGCCTATATAAGGAGCGTGCCTTGCTTGTGCTGTCGATTGTCGAGTGAGTCATACGCATGAAGTGTGTACGATTTGTGTTCCTAGCTCTCTAGTAACGCAGTCGAGCGCCTCTCTTTCCTGAACTTGTATTTTCCTGGCTTCGGTGAAAGGACTAGCCAGAAGTTCACTGCAATGTCGTGGTCTTTTAGGCCAACCAGTGTCTTCAGTGCTTCAAGAAGTGTCGCAGGTCACATTCATTCTCCTCGGCGACCAGACGTGCGGCAGTCGCCTACAGCGTTGAAGCGTAGAGGCTAGGCTTGCGACCTTTTCAGCTGACGCACCTTCAGTACATGCGACTTGCAGCCGTTGCAGCAGCGTGAAACGCTTTGAGGATGCGTCGGTAGCCTCTCCAGTTGCCTTGTCGCTAGGGACTTCAGGGACTCGTGAAGATGGGCTCGCAGTCACTCCAGTTGTCTTCGCCGCTGAGAAACTCTGAAGACGCGGAGGAATGTGGCCGCATTCATTCCATCTCCCTGCATCACCCTCAGAAGGAACTGTTCGGATCTATTTCAGCTGTGTGCGTACCTCAGAGGATGGGCTCGTATCCGTTCCAGTTTACCTTGGCTCCCGGCCAGCGGGTGCGGAGACAGTGCTCCAGAGGAGGCACCAGCTCACCGTCGCGACCCGCTGGCGGGTCGGCGTTCGGATCTCCCCCGTACTCTGCAACAAAGGCAGGGACAAAGGCAGGGCCATTCAGCAAACATACCTTGCGGGAGAATAACACTACCGTGCGCGCAAACAGACTGGAAGAAGTACTGCTGCAACTGCATGTGTATTGGCACGCACACCGAAAGGCCTCGTACCAACTTCAAACCAACGGGGGGGGGGGGGGCAGGAACCTGCCCCCTATGATCTTCAAAACCACGTTAGTTTGCGACAAGTCGACAATGGCGTCGGATAGCTTCTGACGAGCTCCATCGAAAATATTTTAGCCATTTGTTTTGCTCGGGTCAATATTGAGGTCACTAGAGGTCACTAAATATCAAATATCAGTGCTATGCATATGTGTGGCCTTTACGTTTATGGCCTTATGTGTGGCCGATCAGGAGCACCTCCTGCAGCGACCGTGTCGGCTCTACTGACCGACAGTGAGGCGGATCTGGTCGTCCTGTCTGGCCAGCATGTCGTAGTAGAAGAGGTCGAACCTGCCGGCGGCCGGCTGCTCCTGACAGAGACGCCGGTCCGCGGCGAACAGGCACGTGAAGTGAGACTCGCTCAGGATCACCCATATCGGCAGCTGAGGCGACTTCAGGTGCGAGCCGACCTGCGGGGAGTGGGGGGGGGGGGGGGGGGGGGGGGTGTCGAGAAGGAGAAATTAACCGCCTTCAGGTGGTGGCCAACCTGCAGGCAGTGGGGGGCACTGTTGAGAATTATAAATTAACTGCCTTCAGGTGGTAGCCAACCTGCAAGCAGTGCGGCATTGTTGAGAAAGAGAAGATAACTAACTGCAGGTGCGAGCCAGCCAGCGGGGAGCACTGTTGAGAAGGAGAAATTAGCCGCGTTCAGGTGGAAGCCGACCTGCAGGGAGGGGGCACTGTTGAGAAAGATAAATTAACTCACTTCAGGTGCGAGCCGACCTGCGGGGAGTGGGGAAATTTACAGCCCGAGCGGTAAGCTAGGTGGAAGCAGATAACCCAACAGACCGCAACAGTTGGTGTAAAGCAGTAGCGCCCGGTGCCACTTTGTATTTAAAGGTAAAACAAGAAAATACTCTGACCCAGGCACGTAGCCAGGATTTGAATCGGGGGGGGGGGGGAGGGGGGCACGTCCAGTGGCGGATCTAGGTTTCGAGTTGGGAGGGGGGGGGGGGCAACAATTTCGCTCCGTTTCGTCAGCGAAAAGTTGTTGACCGGGGTGGGAGGGGGGATCGGGTCGTCAACGCGAAAAGTCGTTGAGCGGGGGGGGGGGGGGGGGGGGGGGGGGTGGCGTCGTCAGCGCGTTAGAGTCGGTAAGGTTGCTGGAATGGCTAAATGACGACCTGAACATGGCGGTAGTAACTAAAGCACCGCCTCCCGCGCTGCCCCCGACGGTTTTTCCGACACCGATGAAGCCGAGACGGTCTGGCGGCAGTTCCAACGTGCCAATGACTCGATTGTGTCAAGGCTCTTCCACGGCCTACAAAAGTCGTCACTGCACTGCATCGCCTGCGGCTACGAATCTGCCACGTTTGAAACGTTATCGCTGCTGTCACTGCCGCTGACAATAACGACTGAAGGCCGGGATTGTCTGTACCGCTGACAGTAACGACTGAAGGCCGGCATTGTCTGTACCGCTGACAGTAACGACTGAAGGCCGGGATTGTCTTTACCGCTGAGACAGTAACGACTTATGGTCGGGATTGTCTGTACCGCTGACAGTAACGACTGAAGGCCGGGATTGTCTGTACCACTGACAGTAACGACTGAAGGCCGGGATTGTCTGTACCGCTGTCTGCACCAATACGGCCGAGGTGACCTTGTTAATGATTGGACCTGCCGAGGTTGTAGGAAAAGCAACGACGCCTACAATAAATTAGCATTTTGGCGCCTTCCACACGGTTCGTTGGAAAGGTTTGGAGGGCTCGAAACTACGGGAGATGCACCATTGGAAAGCTGAGCTTACGCGGAATTCAGCGATTTAAATTTTTCACAAATCTGTCAAGGGCCTTTTTTAATCGATATTTTGTCCAAATTCGCGCCCCTTTCGTTTGGCCAGGGCTATCGCGTATGGTATGACGAAAATGCAGACCAATAGCAAGTCTACCGATTCGTCATGCTCTGCACGACAAGGTCTCATAGATTGCAAAGCCATTAGATGGTTTGG
>JAXIVJ010003293.1:47500-55000 GCA_036785665.1 Chirona hameri
CGTCCCTGCTCTGACCTTATGATACGTCCCTGCTCTGACCTTATGATACGTCCCTGCTCTGACCTTATGATACGTCCCTGCTCTGACCTTATGATACGTCCCTGCTCTGACCTTATGATACGTCCCTGCTCTGACCTTATGATACGTCCCTGCTCTGACCTTATGATACGTCCCTGCTCTGACCTTATGCTACGTCCCTGCTCTGACCTTATGATACGTCCCTGCTCTGACCTTATGCTACGTCCCTGCTCTGACCTTATGATACGTCCCTGCTCTGACCTTATGATACGTCCCTGCTCTGACCTTATGATACGTCCCTGCTCTGACCTTATGATACGTCCCTGCTCTGACCTTATGATACGTCCATGCTCTGACCTTGGCTACGTCCCTGCTCTGACCTTATGCTACGTCCCTGCTCTGACCTTATGCTACGTCCCTGCTCTGAAATTATGATACGTCCCTGCTCTGACCTTATGATACGTCCCTGCTCTGACCTTATGATACGTCCCTGCTCTGACCTTATGATACGTCCCTGCTCTGACCTTATGATACGTCCCTGCTCTGACCTTATGATACGTCCCTGATCTGACCTTATGCTACGTCCCTGCTCTGACCTTATGATACGTTCCTGCTCTGACCTTATGCTACGTCCCTGCTCTGACCTTGGCTACGTCCCTGCTCTGACCTTATGATACGTCCCTGCTCTGACCTTATGATACGTCCCTACTCTGACCTTGGCTACGTCCCTGCTCTGACCTTATGCTACGTCCCTGCTCTGACCTTATGATACGTCCCTGCTCTGACCTTATGCTACGTCCCTGCTCTGACCTTATGATACGTCCCTGCTCTGACCTTATGCTACGTCCCTGCTCTGACCTTGGCTACGTCCCTGCTCTGACCTTATGATACGTCCCTGCTCTGACCTTATGATACGTCCCTGCTCTGACCTTGGCTACGTCCCTGCTCTGACCTTATGCTACGTCCCTGCTCTGACCTTATGATACGTCCCTGCTCTGACCTTATGCTACGTCCCTGCTCTGACCTTATGATACGTTCCTGCTCTGACCTTATGCTACGTCCCTGCTCTGACCTTGGCTACGTCCATGCTCTGACCTTATGATACGTCCCTGCTCTGACCTTATGATACGTCCCTGCTCTGACCTTATGATACGTCCCTGCTCTGACCTTATGATACGTCCCTGCTCTGACCTTATGATACGTCCCTGCTCTGACCTTGGCTACGTCCCTGCTCTGACCTTATGCTACGTCCCTGCTCTGACCTTATGATACGTTCCTGCTCTGACCTTATGATACGTCCCTGCTCTGACCTTATGCTACGTCCCTGCTCTGACCTTATGATACGTCCCTGCTCTGACCTTATGATACGTCCCTGCTCTGACCTTATGATACGTCCCTGCTCTGACCTTATGCTACGTCCCTGCTCTGACCTTATGATACGTCCCTGCTCTGACCTTATGATACGTCCCTGCTCTGACCTTATGATACGTCCCTGCTCTGACCTTATGCTACGTTCCTGATCTGACCTTATGATACGTCCCTGCTCTGACCTTATGCTACGTCCCTGCTCTGACCTTATGATACGTCCCTGCTCTGACCTTATGATACGTCCCTGCTCTGACCTTATGATACGTCCCTGCTCTGACCTTATGCTACGTCCCTGCTCTGACCTTGGCTACGTCCCTGCTCTGACCTTATGATACGTCCCTGCTCTGACCTTATGATACGTCCCTGCTCTGACCTTATGATACGTCCCTGCTCTGACCTTATGATACGTCCCTGCTCTGACCTTATGATACGTCCCTGCTCTGACCTTATGATACGTCCCTGCTCTGACCTTATGATACGTCCCTGCTCTGACCTCATGATACGTCCCTGCTCTGACCTTATGATACGTCCCTGCTCTGACCTTATGCTACGTCCCTGCTCTGACCTTGGCTACGTCCCTGCTCTGACCTTATGATACGTCCCTGCTCTGACCTTATGATACGTCCCTGCTCTGACCTTATGATACGTCCCTGCTCTGACCTTATGATACGTCCCTGCTCTGACCTTATGATACGTCCCTGCTCTGACCTTATGATACGTCCCTGCTCTGACCTTATGCTACGTCCCTGCTCTGACCTTGGCTACGTCCCTGCTCTGACCCTATGATACGTCCCTGCTCTGACCTTATGATACGTCCCTGCTCTGACCTTATGATACGTCCCTGCTCTGACCTTATGATACGTCCCTGCTCTGACCTTATGCTACGTCCCTGCTCTGACCTTGGCTACGTCCCTGCTCTGACCTTATGCTACGTCCCTGCTCTGACCTTATGATACGTCCCTGCTCTGACCTTATGATACGTCCCTGCTCTGATCTTATGATACGTCCCTGCTCTGACCTTATGATACGTCCCTGCTCTGACCTTATGATACGTCCCTGCTCTGACCTTATGATACGTCCCTGCTCTGACCTTATGCTACGTCCCTGCTCTGACCTTATGATATATATTAATTTCGTTTAGCTTTAAATGATGCTTCTGTGTTTCAATTACTCTTGATTAATATACCTACATACTCTTGCTGTTGATAGGTATGTGGTGTATGTATGTAGTACAATGTACAATGTATGTACATGCATCACTTGATCACTCGCTCACCTCACACGATTTGTAGTGCTCGAACAGCGAAAGCAGGCCGATCTCGCTCTTCTGGTCGACGCCGCGCAGCACGGTGACGTCAGTGCCCTCGCCGAGCCGGACGGTGCCATTGAAGACGTTGGAGGCGGCGCTGCCGGTGAGCATCAGGTTCACCAGCTCCTGGGTGCAGTAGCCGTGCCGGCCGATCACCGTGTTGGTCGGCACGTCCATGTCGCGACGCACGCTGCAGCGTCAATCACAGCCACATATGGCCAGCTTCAGTACACCCGTATGGTGGTGAATCAGACACATATGGCCAGCTTCAGTACACCCGTATGGTGGTGAATCAGCCACATATGGCCAGCTTCAGTACACCCGTATGGTGATGAATCAGACACATATGGCCAGCTTCAGTACACCCGTATGGTGGTGAATCAGACACATATGGCCAGCTTCAGTACACCCATATGGTGGTGAATCAGACACATATGGCCAGCTTCAGTACACCCGTATGGTGGTGAATCAGACACATATGGCCAGCTTCAGTACACCCGTATGGTGATGAATCAGACACATATGGCCAGCTTCAGTACACCCGTATGGTGATGAATCAGACACATATGGCCAGCTTCAGTACACCCGTATGGTGGTGAATCAGACACATATGGCCAGCTTCAGTACACCCGTATGGTGGTGAATCAGACACATATGGCCAGCTTCAGTACACTCGTATGGTGGTGAATCAGCCACATATGGCCAGCTTCAGTACACCCGTATGGTGGTGAATCAGACACATTGAAACGTGGTAAGGAAGTGTTGAGATCAAACAGAGGATTCGGGCGAGAGAGGTTGCCTTTAGAGTACCTGTTTGGTTGAGATCAAACAGAGGATTCGGGCGAGGGAGGTTGCCTTTAGAGTACCTGTTTGGTTGAGATCAACAGAGGATTCGGGTGAGAGAGGTTGCCTTTAGAGTTCCTGTTTGGTTGAGATCAAACAGAGGATTCGGGCGAGAGAGGTTGCCTTTAGAGTACCTGTTTGGTTGAGATCAAACAGAGGATTCGGGCGAGAGAGGTTGCCTTTAGAGTACCTGTTTGGTTGAGATCAAACAGAGGATTCGGGCGAGAGAGGTTGCCTTTAGAGTACCTGTTTGGTTGAGATCAAACAGAGGATTCGGGCGAGAGGTTGCCTTTAGAGTACCTGTTTGGTTGAGATCAAACAGAGGATTCGGGCGAGAGAGGTTGCCTTTAGAGTACCTGTTTGGTTGAGATCAACCAGAGGATTCGGGCGAGAGAGGTTGCCTTTAGAGTACCTGTTTGGACCTTGTTAGGGAATGTGGCACGATATGTCGTGCTACGTTCCTCGCTAAATTAATGGATTCGGTACTATAACGACTATTCCATTTTCAGATGGCACTCAGTTGGCCATATCGGCCTTGAATTCGACTTACAAAATTCAGCATTGTTTGGAGCAGGTTTGAGATATTATGAACTCTTGGTTCTTACAAAATCGTAGGAAAATAAATGCTTCGAAACATACTGTTAAAGGAAATAGTTCACCTTCAACATTAGTTTTAAACTGAGATAGCAATTTGGTAGCCCGTGTTGGGAAACCCCTATCTGCAAGTTGTCTTGACTGAAAAGACTTTCCAGCCGAATATATTTGATTTTTTGGCGAAGGAATGCGGTGCTGGCGAAAGAATGTTGTACTGGTTCTAGCCCGGGCAGAGGCTATACCATCAGCCAATCAGCTTGCAGCTGGTGCTAGCAAGCGAAGCGCCGGCCGCCGGTTGGCACATCAGTTCGGTTCACAGTATTTTATTAACAGAAAATCAATCAAAATGAAATTACAGTAGCGGACTGGCGCAAAAGCAATGGCTTAAATTAAAGCGCCTCTCCTAAGGAGTATAACTAAAATAATAAACTGACATAGGTCCACAAACAACCTAAAAGAAATGGCATACACTAGAAATAAGAGAATACTAAAGCAGGGGATCAGACAGCGCCAACCCCGCCAACGACCCTCCGAGCAACCGTTTGGTACACTTAATGTGTCCCAGGCACCGGGCAGCCGAGGTCAGGTCAACAAGCCGAATGGGTAGTGTGTGAATGTTGGGGTGTGGAGATGAATCGACGGGTGCGTAAAATGAATGTTTGTAACAAGCCGAAAGTGGTGGGCAATGAACGTTCCCTGGTTTTTGTTGAGATTTTTTGCCGAAAAGGAGGGTGTCAAGTTTTCTTTGAGCAGAGAGGTTATCGAAGTTGGGTATGATAGATTTTATCGCGGTGAATAATTGTGATCGATTAGTGTCATGTAGGGGGACCAGAGTATGTAGTGTATTGTATCTTCGTGACTGTGGCCGCAGATGCATGATGGACTTGGTGTGCTATTGTGTTGGATTCGGAAGAAGTGTGCATTCAGTGTCGTTAATCCGACGCGAAGTCTTGTGTGGTGTGTATTTCCCGTGTGTGTGCCGTGGGAGTGTAAAGGTGGTGGTTCTGGTGCCCCAAATCGCAGCCAGACCTGACGAGCGAAGTCAGAGCGGGATTTGGTGTTGCGCAAAGCTGCGGGGAGAAGATTCCACTGTCTGATAGTGGAAGGGATATACGACCGGTGGAATGATGTGAGGCGAGTTGGAGATGGAGATGGAGAGGAGGGGTGCGCTTCGCAGTCTTAGTCCGGTAGCATCTTGTCTTGTGTCCGTCAGCATGTCCATCACATATGAAGGGAGAGGAGGATAGTTGTAGTATAGTCGGTGGAAGAAAAATAGTTTCTGAATGAGTCGTCTTATCTCGAGTCGTTCCCAACCCAGGTCGTTAAGTAGTGCAGTAGTCGGTGATCTGAACAATGTTCCCGTCACTAGTCTCGCGCAGCGGTTTTGAAGAGTCTAGAGTCGAATTGTATCTGCCAGCATCAAATTTCCGTCGTAGATGATGTCTCAATAGTCAAAGTGTGGTCTAATGTAAGTAGTGTAGATGTTGTTAAGTATGGGTCTGGATAGGAATTTGGCCATAGGATAGCTGGTCCTAGTAAAGTGTTAATTGTCCGGATGATGGTATTGATGTGCTGGTGAAAGTGGAGGCCGGTAGAGAGTCGGTCCGATATATTTGTGACTCGTCACAGTAGGAACATCCTGCCCGTTGAAAGAAAGTGCAAAATCTTCGCCGTCATGTCTATTGGTGAATGTCAGTTGTACTGTTTTCTGTGAGTTGAAGGTCCGCTCCATATTGTCTAATGGCGTCTAAGTCGTTTTGTATTGATTGTCTGTCGTTCTGGCTGTCATAAGGGTGAGATGAATACAGGGAGGTGTCGTCGGCATAGAACAGTGCATCATTTTTAGTTTTGTTGGAAAGGTCATTAAGATACATGATAGCCAGCAGAGGTCCAAGCACTGAGCCCTAAGGGCAGCCGGAGAGAATGTTTTCAGGTGAAGACAAACTATTGCCCACACGAACCATTTGTGTACGGTCTTTTAAGTATGATTTTAACCATTCTAGGAGAGGCCCAGAAATGTTGTATTGTATCTTACATTTGTCAATTAATCCCGCATGCCAAATTTTATCAAAATATTTTGAAATGTCAAGAAAAACTGCTGTAAAATTTGGAGTTATGTTCAATGTTGAGTATATTTGATGGGTTAAGTATAACAACTGGATATGTGTACTGTGGTTTGGGCGATATCCACTTTGTTTTTCTGCCAATAAGTTATTATCATTTATATGCCCATATATTTTATTAAAGATCAGCTTTTCCAGGATTTGGGAGAGATTCGGGAGAAGATTTATAGGCCGATAGTTTGTTGGGTCTGAACTAGAACCCTTCTACTTAAAAATGGGCGTAACACATGCCTTTTTCCAAGAAGAGGGGAATTTTCCTAATTGTAGTGATTTGTTAAGAGTTTGGAGAGGGTATTAGCAATTATTAGTGCACACATCTTAAGTAATTTAGCCGGTATTTTGTCAGGGCCAGATGATTTGTTTGTGTCGAGACAGTTAAGAATTTTGAGAACTTCCGACTCAGTTATTTGGACCTCTGACAATGGGGGGACAGGGGGTTCAGGAGAAGTGATGAGGGGCATTGGTTTGTTCTGTATGTCCAGTCTCGTTTGAGCAGCAAAGTGTCTGTTGAGAATTGCCGCTTTGTCAAGAGCGTCAGTAAGTGGAGTGCCGTCTTGTCCGATGAGTGGTGGCATATTCTGATTAGTTTTTCTGACAATGAGGCTTTTAAGGATGCTGTGATATTTATGTGGATTTTTTTTCCCTCCAAAAGTTTCATAACTTGTGTCTGAATTTGAAGATTTTTTAGTCATTGGTTGGTATCTGTGGTTAAGTTTCGCTGTTGTCTCCACCGCTCCCAATCATATTCAGTATTACGTTTTTTAGAAGTATGAAACAGTCTATCTCGTTTACGAATTTGGCGTCTTAGTTCTAAGGTAAACCATGGTTTATCACTATATTTTTTTTAGATAGTTCGGAGAGGGATTGAGGCTTTGGCTGCAGTCATTAGGGTATCAGTGAAATTGTCAGTTGCTTCGTCCACTTCACAGTCCAGCAGTCTGTCCCAGTCTGTGTCCATCAAGAGTCTTGTGAGTTTGTCTGGGTCCATTTGTCTATAGTCCCATATTTGTTTAGTTCGTCTGGAAATAGAGGTGTTGTCAATCTTGAGAGACACAAACATTGGCAGGTGGTCAATGTTAGAAAAACAGGGAAGAACACCACTATCATGAACCATGGAATTATTTGATACCATCAATAAATATATCAGGTTGGCAACACCATTGGCCCCTGTGTATCGTGTTGGTTCATTTATGAGCTGTTCGAGGTTTAATGCAAAAAGTTCCAGACTCGCATTGGCACATTTCC
>JAXIVJ010003293.1:60000-96154 GCA_036785665.1 Chirona hameri
ACAGTGCCGGGCAGGACAGTACTGTGACAGGACGGGACAGGACAGTACTGTGACAGGACGGGGCAGGACAGTACTGTGACAGGACAGGACGGGGCAGGACAGTACTGTGACAGGACGGGGCAGGACAGCACTGTGACAGGACGGGGCGGGGCAGTACTGTGACAGAACGGGGCAGGACAGTACTGTGACAGGACGGGGCAGGACAGTACTGTGACAGGACAGGACGGGGCAGGACAGTCCTGTGACAGCACGGGACAGGACAGTAATGTGACAGGACGGGGCAGGACAGTCCTGTGACAGCACGGGACAGGACAGTACTGTGACAGGACGGGACAGGACAGTACTGTGACAGGACGGGACAGGACAGTACTGTGACAGGACGGGACAGGACAGTACTGTGACAGGACGGGGCAGGACAGTACTGTGACAGGACGGGGCAGGACAGTACTGTGACAGGACAGGACAGGGCATGACAGTACTGTGACAGGACAGGACAGGGTAGGACAGTACTGTGACAGGACAGGACAGGGTAGGACAGTACTGTGACAGGACGGGACGGGGCAGGACAGTACTGTGACAGGACAGGACGGGACAGTACTGTGGCAGGACAGGACGGGGCAGGACAGTACTGTGACATGACGGGGCAGGACAGTACTGTGACAGGACGGGGCAGGGCAGTACTTCGACAGGACATGACGGGGCAGGACAGTACAGTGACAGGACAGGGACAGGACAGTACTGCGACAGGACAGGACGGGGCAGGACAGTACTGTGACAGGACGGGACAGGACAGTACTGTGACAGGACAGGACCGGGCAGGACAGTACTGTAACAGGATGGGTCAGGACAGTACTGTGACAGGACAGGACGGGGCAGGACAGTCCTGTGACAGGACAGGACGGGACAGGGCAGTACTGTGACAGGGCAGGATATTAATATGACAGGACGGGACAGGAAAGTACTGTGACAGGACGGGGCAGGAAAGTACTGTGACAGGACGGGACGGAACAGGACAGTACTGTGACAGGACGGGACAGGGCAGGACAGTACTGTAACAGGACAGGACGGGACAAGATAGTATTATGACAGGACGGGGCAGGGCAGTACTGTGACAGGACGGGACAGGACAGTACTGTGACAGGACAGGGGCAGGACAGTACTGTGACAGGACGGGGCAGGACAGTACTGTGACCGGACAGAGCAGGACAGTACTGTGACAGGACGGGACAGGACAGTCCTGTGACAGGACGGGGCAGGACAGTACTGCGACAGGACAGGACGGGGCAGGACAGTCCTGTGACAGGACGGGGCAGGACAGTACTGTGACAGGACGGGGCAGGTCAGTACTGTGACAGGACGGGGCAGGACAGTACAGTGACAGGACGGGGCAGGACAGTACTGTGACAGGAAGGGGCAGGACAGTACTGTGACAGGACGGGGCAGGACAGTACTGTGACATGACAGGGGCAGGACAGTACTGTGACAGGACGGGACAGGACAGTCCTGTGACAGGACGGGGCAGGACAGTACTGCGACAGGACAGGACGGGGCAGGACAGTCCTGTGACAGGACGGGGCAGGACAGTACTGTGACAGGACGGGGCAGGACAGTACTGTGACAGGACGGGGCAGGACAGTACTGTGCCAGGACGGGGCAGGACAGTACTGTGACAGGACATGACAGGACAGTACTGTGACATGACATGACAGGACAGTACTGTGACAGGACGGGGCAGGACAGTACTGTGCCAGGACGGGCCAGGACAGTACTGTGACAGGACGGAGCAGGACAGTACTGTAACAGGATGAGGCAGGACAGTACTGTGACAGGACAGGACAGGACAGTACTGTGACAGGACATGACAGGACAGTACTGTGACAGGACATGACAGGACAGTACTGTGACAGGACATGACAGGACAGTACTGTGACAGGACATGACAGGACAGTACTGTGACAGGACGGGGCAGAACAGTCCTGTGACAGGACAGGGGCAGGACAGTACTGTGACAGGACAGGACGGGGTAGGACAGTACTGTGACAGGACGGGGCAGGACAGTCCTGTGACAGGACGGGGCAAGACATTACTGTGACAGGACGGAGCAGGACAGTCCTGTGACAGGACTGGGCAGGACAGTACTGCGACAGGACAGGACGGGACCGGACAGTCCTGTGACAGGACGGGGCAGGACAGTACTGTGCCAGGACGGGGCAGGGCAGTACTGTGACAGGACGGGGCAGGACAGTCCTGTGACAGGACAGGGGCAGGACAGTACTGTGACAGGACAGGTCGGGACAGGACAGTACTGTGACAGGACGGGGCAAGACATTACTGTGACAGGACGGAGCAGGACAGTCCTGTGACAGGACTGGGCAGGACAGTACTGCGACAGGACAGGACGGGCCAGGACAGTACTGTGACAGGACGGGGCAGGACAGTACTGTGACAGGACGGGGCAGGACATTACTGTGACAGGACGGGATAGGGCAGGACAGTACTGTAACAGGACGGGGCAGGACAGTATAGTGATAGGACAGGGGTAGGACAGTACTGCGACAGGACAGGACGGGGCAGGACAGTACTGTGACAGGACGGGGCAGGACAGTACTGTGACAGGACATGACAGGACAGTACTGCGACAGGACAGGGCAGGACAGTACTGTGACAGGACGGGGCAGGGCAGTACTGTGACAGGACGGGACAGGACAGTCCTGTGACAGGACGGAGCAGGACAGTACTGTGACAGGGCAGGACGGGACAGGACAGTACTGCGATAGGACAGGACGGGGCAGGACATTACTGTGACAGGACGGGGCAGGACAGTCCTGTGACAGGACGGAGCAGGACAGTACTGTGACAGGGCAGGACGGGACAAGACAGTACTGCGACAGGACAGGACGGGGCAGGACATGACTGTGACAGGACGGGGCAGGACAGTACTTTGACAGGACGGGACAGGACAGTGCTGTGACAGGACGGGGCGGGGCAGGACAGTCCTGTGACAGGACGGGGCAGGACAGTACTGTGACAGGACGGGGAAGGGCAGTACTGTGACAGGACGGGGCAGGACAGTACTGTGACAGGACGGGGCAGGACAGTACTGTGACAGGACGGGGCAGGACAGTACTGTGACAGGACGGGACAGGACAGGACAGTACTGTGACATGACGGGGACAGGACAGTACTGTGACAGGACGGGGCAGAACAGTACTGTGACAGGACGGGGTAGGACAGTACTGTGACAGGACAGGACAGGACAGTACTGTGACAGGACGGGACAGGACAGTACAGTCCTGTGACAGGACGGGGAAGGGCAGTACTGTGACAGGACGGGACAAGATAGTAATATGACAGGACGGGGCAGGACAGTACTGCGACAGGACAGGACGGGACAGGACAGTACTGTGACAGGACAGGACAGGACAGTACTGTGACAGGACGGGACAGGACAGTACAGTCCTGTGACAGGACGGGGAAGGACAGTACTGTGACAGGACGGGACAAGATAGTAATATGACAGGACGGGGCAGGACAGTACTGCGACAGGACAGGACGGGACAGGACAGTACTGTGACAGGACGGGCCAGGACAGTACTGTGACAGGACGGGGCAGGACAGTACTGTGACAGGACATGACGAGACAGGACAGTACTGTGACAGGACGGGGCAGGACAGTCCTGTGACAGGACGGGGCAGGACAGTCCTGTGACAGGACAGGGGCAGGACAGTACTGTGACAGGACGGAGCAGGACAGTACTGTGACAGGACCGGACGGGGCAGGACAGTACTGTAACAGGATGAGGCAGGACAGTACAGTGACAGGACGGGACAGGACAGTACTGTGCCAGGACGGGGCAAGACAGTACTGTCACAGGACGGGGCAGGACAGTACTGTCACAGGACGGGGCAGGACAGTCCTGTGACAGGACGGAGCAGGACAGTACAGTGACAGGACGGGGAAGGGCAGTACTGTGACAGGACAGGCGGGTCAGGACAGTACTGTGACATGAGGGGGACAGGACAGTACTGTGACAGGACGGGGCAGGACAGTACTGTGACAGGACGGGACAGGACAGTACTGTGACAGGACGGGGCAGGACAGTACTGCGACAGGACGGGGCAGGACAATACTGTGACAGGACAGGACGGGGCAGTACAGTACTGTGACAGTACGGGGCAGGACAGTACAGTGACAGGACAGGACGGGGCAGGACAGTACTGTGACAGGACAGGACAGGACAGTACTGTGGCAGGACGGGGCAGGACAGTACTGTGACAGGACGGGACAGGACAGTACTGTGACAGGACGGGGCAGGACAGTACTGTGACAGGACGGGGTAGGACAGTACTGTGACAGGACGGGGCAGGACAGTACTGTGACAGGACGGGGCAGGACAGTACTGTCACAGGACGGGGCAGGACAGTACTGTGACAGGACGGGGCAGGACAGTACTGTGACAGGACGGGGCAGGACAGTACTGTGACAGGACGGGACAGGACAGTACTGTGACAGGACGGGGTAGGACAGTACTGTGACAGGACGGGACAGGACAGTACTGTAACAGGACAGGACGGGACAAGACAGTACTGCGACAGGACAGGACAGGACAGTACTGTGACAGGACCGGACGGGGCAGGACAGTACTGTAACAGGACGGGATAGGGCAGGACAGTACTGTGACATGACGGGACGGGGCAGGACAGTACTGTGACAGGACAGGACGGGGCAGGACAGTACTGTGACAGGACGGGACAGGACAGTACTGTGGCAGGACGGGGCAGGACAGTACTGTGACAGGACGGGGCAGGACAGTCCTGTGGCAGGACAGGACGGGGCAGGACAATACTGTGACAGGACAGGACGGGGCAGGACAGTACTGTGGCAGGACGGGACAGGACAGTACTGCGACAGGACAGGACGGGGCAGGACAGTACTGTGACAGGACCGGACGGGGCAGGACAGTACTGTAACAGGACAGGACGGGACAAGACAGTACTGCGACAGGACAGGACAGGACAGTACTGTGACAGGACCGGACGGGGCAGGACAGTACTGTAACAGGACGGGATAGGGCAGGACAGTACTGTGACATGACGGGACGGGACAGGACAGTACTGCGACAGGACAGGACGGGGCAGGACAGTACTGTGACAGGACGGGACAGGACAGTACTGTGACAGGACGGGGCAGGTCAGTACTGTGACAGGACGGGGCAGGACAGTACTGTGACAGGACGGGCCAGGACAGTACTGCGACAGGACAGGACGGGGCAGGACAGTACTGTGACAGGACGGGACAGGACAGTACTGTGACAGGACAGGGTAGGACAGTACTGCGACAGGACGGGACAGGACAGTACTGTGACAGGACGGAGCAGGACAGTACTGCGACAGGACGGGCCAGGACAGTACTGTGACAGGACGGGCCAGGACAGTACTGCGACAGGACAGGACGGGGCAGGACAGTACTGTGACAGGACGGGACAGGACAGTACTGTGACAGGACGGGGCAGGACAGTACTGTGACAGGACGGGACAGGAAAGTACTGTGACAGGACGGGCCAGGACAGTACTGCGACAGGACAGGACGGGGCAGGACAGTACTGTGACAGGACGGAGCAGGACAGTACTGTGACAGGACGGGGAAGGGCAGTACTGTGGCAGGACGGGGTAGGACAGTACTGTGACAGGACGGGGTAGGACAGTACTGTGACAGGACAGGACAGGACAGTACTGTGACAGGACGGGACAGGACAGTACTGTGACAGGACGGGGCAGGACAGTACTGTGACAGGACGGGACAGGACAGTACTGTGACAGGACGGGGCAGGACAGTACTTTGACAGGACGGGGCAGGACAGTACTGTGACAGGACGGGACAGGACAGTACTGTGACAGGACGGGGCAGGACAGTACTGCGACAGGACGGGGCAGGACAATACTGTGACAGGACAGGACGGGGCAGTACAGTACTGTGACAGTACGGGGCAGGACAGTACAGTGACAGGACAGGACGGGGCAGGACAGTACTGTGACAGGACGGGACAGGACAGTACTGTGGCAGGACGGGGCAGGACAGTACTGTGACAGGACGGGACAGGACAGTACTGTGACAGGACAGGACAGGGGCAGGACAGTACTGTGACAGGACAGGACGGGGCAGGACAGTACTGTGACAGGACGGATCAGGACAGTACTGTGATAGGACGGGACAGGACAGTACTGTGGCAGGACGGGGCAGGACAGTACTGTGACAGGACGGGGCAGGACAGTCCTGTGGCAGGACAGGACGGGGCAGGACAATACTGTGACAGGACAGGACGGGGCAGGACAGTACTGTGACAGGACAGGACGGGGCAGGACAGTACTGTGACAGGACGGGACAGGACAGTACTGTGACAGTACGGGGCAGGACAGTACAGTGACAGGACAGGACGGGGCAGGACAGTACTGTGACAGGACGGGACAGGACAGTACTGTGGCAGGACGGGGCAGGACAGTACTGTGACAGGACGGGACAGGACAGTACTGTGACATGACAGGACAGGGGCAGGACAGTACTGTGACAGGACAGGACGGGGCAGGACAGTACTGTGACAGGACGGGGCAGGACAGTACTGTGACAGGACGGGACAGGACAGTACTGTGACAGGACGGGACAGGACAGTACTGTGACAGGACGGGACAGGACAGTACTGTGACAGGACGGGGCAGGGCAGTACTGTGACAGGACGGGGGTAGGACAGTACTATGGCAGGACATGACGGGGCAGAACAGTACAGTGACAGCACAGGGGCAGGACAATACTGTGACAGGACAGGACAGGGCATGACAGTACTGTGACAGGACAGGACGGGGTAGGACAGTACTGTGACAGGACAGGACAGGACGGGGCAGGACAGTACTGTGACAGGACGGGACAGGACAGTACTGTGACAGGACGGGGCAGGACAGTACTGTGACAGGACAGGACGGGGCAGGACAGTACTGTGACAGGACGGGACAGGACAGTACTGTGGCAGGACGGGGCAGGACAGTCCTGTGGCAGGACAGGACGGGGCAAGACAGTACTGTGACATGACGGGGCAGGACTGTACAGTCCGTGGGGCAGGACTGTGACATGACAGGACGGGACAGGACAGTACTGTGACAGGACGGGGCAGGACAGTACTTCGACAGGACAGGACGGGGCAGGACAGTACAGTGACAGGACAGGGACAGGACAGTACTGTGACAGGACGGGACAGGACAGTACTGTGACAGGACGGGACAGGACAGTACTGTGACAGGACGGGGCAGGACAGTACTGTGACAGGACGGGGCAGGACAGTACTGTGACAGGACAGGGGCAGGACAGTACTGTGACAGGACGGGCCAGGACAGTACTGTGACAGGACGGGGCAGGACAGTCCTGTGACAGGACAGGACGGGGCCGGACAGTACTGTGACAGGACAGGACGGGGCAGGACAGTACTGTGACAGGACGGGGCAGGACAGTACTGTGACAGGACGGGGCAAGACAGTACTGTGACAGGACAGGACGGGGCAGTACTGTGACAGGACGAGGCAGGACAGTACTGTAACAGGATGAGGCAGGACAGTACTGTGACAGGATAGGACGGGGCAGGACAGTCCTGTTACAGGACAGGATCGGACAGGGCAGTACTGTGACATGGCAGGATATTAATATGACAGGACGGGACAGGAAAGTACTGTGACAGGACGGGGCAGGAAAGTACTGTGACAGGACGGGACGGAACAGGACAGTACTGTGACAGGACGGGGACAGGACAGTACTGTAACAGGACGGGACAGGGCAGGGCAGTACTGTAACAGGACAGGACGGGACAAGATAGTAATATGACAGGACGGGGCAGGGCAGTACTGTGACAGGACAGGACAGGACAGGACAGTACTGTGACAGGACGGGGCAGGACAGTACTGTGACAGGACGGGGCAGGACAGTACTGTGACAGGACATGACAGGACAGTACTGTGACAGGACAGGACGGAGCAGGACAGTACTGTGACAGGACGGAGCAGGACAGTACTGTGACAGAACAGGACGGGGCAGGACAGTACTGTGACAGGACGGAGCAGGACAGTACTGTGACAGGACAGGACGGGGCAGGACAGTACTGTGACAGGACGAAACAGGACAGTACTGTGACAGGACAGGGTAGGACAGTACTGTGACAGGACAGGACGGGGCAGGACAGTACTGTGACAGGACGGAGCAGGACAGTACTGTGACAGAACAGGACGGGGCAGGACAGTACTGTGACAGGACGGGAAGGACAGTACTGTGACAGGACAGGACGGGGCAGGACAGTACTGTGACAGGACGGGGTAGGACAGTACTTCGACAGGACATGACGGGACAGGACAGTACTGTGACAGGACGGGGCAGGACAGTACTGTGACAGGACGGGGCAGGACAGTACTGTGACAGGACATGACAGGACAGTACTGCGACAGGACAGGACGGGGCAGGACAGTCCTGTGACAGGACGGGGCAGGACAGTACTGTGACAGGACGGGACAGGACAGTACTGTGACAGGACGGGGCAGGACAGTACTGTGACAGGACGGGGCAGGACAGTACTGTGACAGGACGGGACGGAACAGGACAGTACTGTGACAGGACGGGACAGGACAGTACTGTGACAGGACAGGGCGGGGCAGGACATTACTGTGACAGGACGGGGCAGGACAGTACTGTGACAGGACAGGACAGGACAGTACTGTGACAGGACGGGGCAGGACAGTACTGTGACAGGACGGGGCAGGACAGTACTGTGACAGGACGGGACAGGACAGTACTGTGACAGGACGGGGGCAGGACAGTACTGTGACAGGACGGGACAGGACAGTACTGTGACAGAACGGGCAGGACAGTACTGTGACAGGACAGGACAGGACAGTACTGTGACAGGATGGGGCAGGACAGTACTGTGACAGGACGGGGCAGGACAGTACTGTGACAGGACAGGACAGTACTGCGACAGGACAGGACGGGGCAGGACAGTCCTTTGACAGGACGGAGCAGGACAGTACAGTGACAGGACGGGGCAGGACAGTTCTGTGACAGGACGGAGCAGGACAGTACTGTGACAGGACGGGACAGGACAGTACTGTGACAGGACGGGGGCAGGACAGTACTGTGACATGACGGGGACAGGACAGTACTGTGACAGAACGGGGCAGGACAGTACTGTGACAGGACGGGACAGGACAGTACAGTGACAGGACGGGGCAGGGCAGTCCTGTGAAAGGACGGAGCAGGGCAGTACTGTGACAGGACAGGACGGGGCAGGACAGTCCTGTGACAGGACGGGGCAGGATAGTAATATGACAGGACGGGGCAGGACAGTACTGTGACAGGACGGGGCAGGACAGTACTGCGACAGGACAGGACGGGGCAGGACAGTACTGTGACAGGACGGAGCAGGACAGTACTGTGACAGGACGGGGCAGGACAGTACTGTGACAGGACGGAGCAGGACAGTACTGTGACAGGACCGGGCAGGACAGTACTGTGACAGGACGGGGCAGGACAGTACTGTGACAGGACATGACAGGACAGTACTGCGACAGGACAGGACGGGGCAGGACAGTCCTGTGACAGGACGGGCCAGGACAGTACTGTGACAGGACAGGGCAGGACAGTAATGTGACAGGACGAGACAGGACAGTAATGTGACAGGACATGACAGGACAGTACTGTGACAGGACGGGGCAGGACAGTACTGTGACAGGACATGACAGGACAGTACTGCGACAGGACAGGACGGGGCAGGACAGTCCTGTGACAGGACGGAGCAGGACAGTACAGTGACAGGACGGGGAAGGGCAGTACTGTGGCAGGACGGGGTAGGACAGTACTGTGACAGGACGGGGACAGGACAGTCCTGTGACAGGACGGGACAGGACAGTACTGTGACAGGACGGGGCAGGACAGTACTGTGACAGGACGGGGCAGGACAGTACTGTGACAGGACGGGGTAGGACAGTACTGTGACAGGACAGGACAGGACAGTACTGTGACAGGACGGGGCAGGACAGTACTGTGACAGGACATGACAGGACAGTACTGTGACAGGACGGGGTAGGACAGAACTGTGACAGGACAGGACAGGACAGTACTGTGACAGGACGGGACAGGACAGTACTGTGACAGGACGGGGCAGGACAGTACTGTGACAGGACGGGGCAGGACAGTACTGTGACAGGACATGACAGGACAGTACTGCGAAAGGACGGGGCAGGACAGTACTGTGACAGGACGGGGCAGGACAGTCCTGTGACAGGACGGGGCAGGACAGTACTGTGACAGGACGGGGCAGGACAGTCCTGTGACAGGACGGGACAGGACAGTACTGTGACAGGACGGGGCAGGACAGTACTGTGACAGGACGGGACAGGACAGTACTGTGACAGGACGGGGCAGGACAGTACTGTGACAGGACGGGGCAGGACAGTACTGTGACAGGACATGACAGGACAGTACTGCGACAGGACAGGACGGGGCAGGACAGTCCTGTGACAGGACGGAGCAGGACAGTACAGTGACAGGACGGGGAAGGGCAGTACTGTGACAGGACAGGACGGGTCAGGACAGTACTGTGACATGACGGGGACAGGACAGTACTGTGACATGACGGGGACAGGACAGTACTGTGACAGGACGGGGCCGGACAGTACTGTGACAGGACAAGAGGGGGCAGGACAATACTGTGACCGGACGGGGCAGGACAGTACTGTGACAGAACAGGACGGGGCAGGACAGTACTGTGGCAGGACAGGACAGGACAGTACTGTGACAGTACGGGGCAGGACAGTACTGTGACAGGACGAGACAGGACAGTACTGTGACAGGACAGGACAGGGGAAGGGCAGTACTCTGACAGAACAGGACGGATCAGGACAGTACTGTGACAGGACAGGACAGGACAGTACTGTGACAGGACGGGGCGGGGCAGTACTGTGACAGGACGGGGCAGGACAGTACTGTGACAGGACGGGACAGGACAGTACTGTGACAGGACGGGGCAGGACAGAACTGTGACAGGACGGGGCAGGACAGTACTGTGACAGGACGGGGCAAGACAGTACTGTGACAGGACAAGACAGGACAGTACTGTGACAGGACAGGGGCAGGACAGTACTGTCACAGGACTGGGCAGGACAGTACTGTGACAGGACGGGGCCGGACAGTACTGTGACAGGACAAGAGGGGGCAGGACAATACTGTGACAGGACGGGACAGGACAGTACTGTGACAGGACGGGACAGGACAGTACTGTGACAGGACGGGACAGGACAGTACTGTGACAGGACGGGCAGGACAGTACTGTGACAGGACGGGACAGGACAGTACTGTGACAGGACGAGACAGGACAGTACTGTGACAGGACAGGACAGGGGAAGGGCAGTACTGTGACAGAACAGGACGGATCAGGACAGTACTGTGACAGGACAGGACAGGACAGTACTGTGACAGGACGGGGCGGGGAAGTACTGTGACAGGACGGGGCAGGACAGTACTGTGACAGGACGGGGCAGGACAGTACTGTGACAGGACAGGACAGGACAGTACTGTGACAGGACGGGGCGGGGCAGTACTGTGACAGGACGGGGCAGGACAGTACTGTGACAGGACGGGGCAGGACAGTACTGTGACAGGACGGGGCAGGACAGTACTGTGACAGGACGGGACAGGACAGTACTGTGGCAGGACGGGACAGGACAGTACTGTGACAGGACGGGGCCGGACAGTACTGTGACAGGACGGGGCAGGACAGTACTGTGACAGGACGGGGCAGGACAGTACTGTGACAGGACATGACAGGACAGTACTATGACAGGACAGGGGCAGGACAGTACTGTCACAGGACGGGGCAGGACAGTACTGTGACAGGACGGGCCGGACAGTACTGTGACAGGACAAGAGGGGGCAGGACAATACTGTGACAGGACGGGACAGGACAGTACTGTCACAGGACGGGGCAGGACAGTACTGTGACAGGACGGGGCAGGACAGTCCTGTGACAGGACAGGGGCAGGACAGTACTGTGACAGGACGGGGCAGGACAGTACTGTGACAGGACGGGGCAGGACAGTCCTGTGACAGGACAGGGGCAGGACAGTACTGTCACAGGACATGACAGGACAGTACTGCGACAGGACGGGGCAGGACAGTACTGTGACAGGACGGGGCAGGACAGTACTGTCACAGGACATGACAGGACAGTACTGCGACAGGACGGGACAGGACAGTACTGTGACAGGACGGGGCAGGACAGTACTGTGACAGGACGGGGCAGGACAGTCCTGTGACAGGACAGGGGCAGGACAGTACTGTGGCAGGACGGGACAGGACAGTGCTGTGACAGGGCGGGACAGGACAGTACTGTGACAGGACGGTGCAGGACAGTACTGTGATAGGACAGGACGGGACAGTACTGTGACAGGACGGGGCAGGACAGTACTGTGACAGGACATGACAGGACAGTACTGCGACAGGACGGGGCAGGGCAGTACTGTGACAGGACGGGGCAGGACAGTACTGTGACAGGACGGGACAGGACAGTACTGTGACAGGACGGGACAGGACAGTACTGTGACAGGACAGGACGGGACAGTACTGTGACAGGACGGGGCAGGACAGTACTGTGACAGGACATGACAGGACAGTACTGTGACAGGACGGGGCAGGACAGTACTGTGACAGGACGGGGCAGGACAGTCCTGTGACAGGACAGGGGCAGGACAGTACTGTGGCAGGACGGGACAGGACAGTACTGTGACAGGACGGGACAGGACAGTACTGTGACAGGACGGGGCAGGACAGTACTGTGACAGGACGGGGCAGGACAGTACTGTGACAGGACGGGACAGGACAGTCCTGTGACAGGACGGGGCAGGACAGTACTGTGACAGGACAGGACGGGACAGGACAGTACTGTGACAGGACGGGGCAGGACAGTACTGTGACATGACAGGACGGGGCAGGACAGTACTGTGACAGGACGGGACAGGACAGTACTGTGACAGGACGGGGCAGGACAGTACTGTGACAGGACGGGGCAGGACAGTACTGTGACAGGACGGGGCCGGACAGTACTGTGACAGGACAGGACAGGGGCAGGACAGTACTGTGACAGGACGGGACAGTACAGTCCTGTGACAGGACGGGGCAGGACAGTACTGTGACAGGACAGGACGGGACAGGACAGTACTGTGCCAGGACGGGGCAGGACAGTACTGTGACAGGACGGGGCAGGACAGTACTGTGACAGGACGGGACAGGACAGTACTGTGACAGGACGGGGCAGGACAGTACTGTGACAGGACGGGACAGGACAGTACTGTGACAGGACAGGACGGGGCAGGACAGTACTGTGACAGGACGGGACAGGACAGTACTGTGACAGGACAGGACGGGGCAGGACAGTACTGTGACAGGACCGGGCAGGACAGTACTGTCACATGACAGGACGGGGCAGGACAGTACTGTGACAGGACAGGACGGGGCAGGACAGTACTTTGACAGGACGGGGCAGGACAGGGGCGCCTCCAGTGAACTCACAGCGCCACGGTGGCCGTGCCGTGGCCGCACTTCCACAGGATCTCGGCGATGGCGGTCGTGAGCGCGGCGCTGCGCTCGTCGCTGCTGGGCTGGTGGGCGTCCGAGGCCGGCGGTACGTCACACAGCCGGGAGCCGAACAGGAGCACCTTCATCACGTACGCCTGCAGCGCGGCCAGCACACCGCACGGGCCGCCCTGCCGGGCCACGAGGGGTGACGGCTGTCACACGAGGGGTGACGAGGGGTGACGGCTGAGGGGTAACGGCAGGGTGACGGCTGGCAAACTACATACAACAGAGCACACTGATACACACACAACAAAAATAGTTGACAAAAATAGTTTAAAACTCCACACTGACGTCCCGGCACTGTGCTGCTAATCGTTGTTCTACCGTGGCTAACGTGCCTCAGATAGTTAATGTCACATAGAATTGGAAGATCAGTCTGGAAAGATTCCCATTGATTTAGAATGGATACGGACCCTGATTATGAAATACAATAGGTATATATTTGAATTGGTTTAGACCGATGTGAATTAATTCATGTCATACCCTGTTAAGGACATGGATGACAACCGTCAGCATACTAACCTTATGCTGGACAATGCCGAATGTAATATTTTCTGTCTTATTGAACACCAGGTTTTGTTTCGTCCACTCGGGGCTGAAGCTGACAGCAGTCGACCCAAACATGAGCTCTTTCAGCTTACAGCCCACCTGTTCCGTGATAGGTGAGCCCTTCACCGGCGACCGACCCACGGAGGCGGCCTTGCCGCCCATCGTGCCGAAGTTCGACATCATCTCCCCCATCGTATCATCGTCCACGATCTCCAGGTCCCCAAACCGCTGCCGCTGCTCCTCCCGCGACGACGGTGCTGCCGGCTCCAGCTGCTTCTCCGCGCCGACCGCCAGCGACGAGCGGCGCACCGTCCACGAGTCGAACCCCAGCGAGCTCTGCGTCACCGGCTGGCTGGAGGGTGTGGCGCGCACCACGCGGGGCTCCGCTCGCGTGAACAACTCCTGCGAGGCGGCCGGCATGTCCGGGCCTCGCCGCGGCGCCGCCGGCTTACGCGCGCCCCAGGAGGATTCGCTTGTCGACTGCACGCCTCCTGTAAGACGCAGCTCGCGCGACTGGCGCATGCGCGCGCCGCGGTTGGCCGCCTCCTCGAGCAGCCCCGAAGAGCGAGTGCTGGGCGGCGGCGACTCGGTGGCGCCGACTCCCATCACCTCGTTGCGCATGCTGGCCATGGTGGCTCGGATGCGCTGTCTCTCGCGCTCCGCCTGCGAGAGCTTGGCTCCGTCGGGCGGAGGCTCGTCCTCAGCGGCGCCCTGGCGGCTGGCGCCGGTCTGCTGCTTGTCGCCGGGACCACGCGCCGCGGCCGGCGGGCCCAGGCCGTGGCCCCGGATCATCATGGCGCTCGACGGGCCATGCGGCCGCGCCGGGCGCAGCTTCCGATCACCTCCCAGGCGGCGCATCACGTCCACGGTGTCAGTGGTGCCGAGGCGGTTGGTGCTGGTTGGCGGACGACGCCATTGCTCTGTCAGTGAGACCAGTGTCGGCTGGCCGGTGCCGAGGGTGAAGGTCTCGCTGAGCACGCTACGAGCGTCGCACAGGGCGCGACCCGTGGCCTCCTTGCGAGTGATGCGGTCCTCAGCGGCGCGCACGATGTCGGAGCTGTCGCAGCTGTCGGAGCTGCCGGGCAGCCGAGGAAACGAACTTTTGGAGCCAGCGGAGCCGGGAGTGCTGGACGCAGACGACGGCGGTGATTGTACCTCGTGCTGGCCAGCACCTCGACTAAGGCCGTAACGGCATGTGATCGGGCGTATTGCACCACTGCCAACTGAAAACAAAAGGGGTCGAATTATAATTCATATACTATACCCACCTGCTGGGTTTGCATTCTTCTCTTACGACATGTTTACAGATACACGTATTTACATGTAAGCACGTCGTAAATATGCTTACCTGGTATATTGAAGTAAATGCTACTTACAGAAGTCTCAAACACACAAAAAAGTGCTAAATTACTCAAATTTACCCTTTTTCACTTCCATGATTGAAATAACATTCCATAACTTAAGTGGAATCAATCAAAATGTGTTGATGTTATGCAATAGAATTGCATGTCTTGTGTTAATTTATAGTGAGCAGTATATCAATTAATTGTGTCGAAGGAACAAATGCATATGAATGTAATAGAAAACGAGCTAACGACCTTATAACTGTAAACATTTTGGCCACAAATACATTGCAGGGCACGCATAAGATTTCGTCTTCAATGCGTCATATCACAAAACGTTTTTGGGGCGAGAGAATATCCCTAAGTATGAAGGACGTGCAATTTTCTTCATGGCACCCTCACACTACTGTGCGAATAATTATGGCTTAATTATAAAACATAGAACATTCAATCGTATACGTGAAACCGAATTGAAGTGAGAAAATAAATGTAAGCACACGACGCCTAATTTTCTGCTGACCAGTTTGTTTCCATACATGCTATATAATGCCACAAATATCTTAATTTGCCCTAGGCATTTATTTATTTATGACATATCTCATTGGAATATTGTACAATGGCCACTAAAAACAAATGCGATCGAAGTGAAACTATCGGAAATATGTCATTAGTAATCAACCTTTATATAAGTTATAAACGTGTTATACCTACTGAAAACGAAGACCGAACTATACCCGCCACGCAAAAAAACAAACATTGCCTTCGACTCTCCACTCCCCAGTCTTGCGAGGCGCAACGCTGGTGACTGGGAATGCACTACGAGTCATATTATATTTTACAAAGTAAGTATTGCAAAACGTATACATACCTATTCGGTAAAATGTTTCTTTTTAGAGTGATAACATGCTCAATTTGCTGCATTCACATTACACACCGTATGCGACTATTAGCTGCCGCATAGTAATTGGGAGCGAGAGGTGAATTGACAATATGTGTTGTCAGTTTCTCATTTTGAAGCGTGACATGAAACCCAAAGACAATTGAGAAAGAATGAGAAATAAATATTATAGAAGAAAAGTAGAAAGTAGAAAGTAGAAAGTATGAAAGTAGAAAGAAGAAAAGTAGAAAATTAGAAAGTAGAAAAGTAGAAAGTAAAAAAGTAGAAAGTAGAAAAGTAGAAAAGTAGAAGGTAGAAAAGTAGAAAGTAGAAAAGTAGAAAAGTAGAAAGGTAGAAAGTATGAAAGTAGAAAGAAGAAAAGTAGAAAATTAGAAAGTAGAAAAGTAGAAAGTAGAAAAGTAGAAAGTAGAAAAGTAGAAAGTAGAAGGTAGAAAATTAGAAAGTAGAAAATTAGAAAGTAGAAAAGTAGAAAGTAGAAAAGTAGAAAGTAGAAAAGTAGAAAGTAGAAAAGTAGAAAGTAGAAAAGTAGAAAGTAGAAAAGTAGAAAAGTAGAAAGTAGAAAGTAGAAAGTAGAAAGTAGAAAAGTAGAAAGTAGGAAAGTAGAAAGTAGAAAAGTAGAAAGTAGACAAATAGAAAGTAGACAAATAGAAAGTAGAAAAGTAGAAAGTAGAAAAGTAGAAAGTAGAAAAGTAGAAAGTAGAAAAGTAGAAAGTAGAAAAGTAGAAAGTAGAAAAGTAGAAAGTAGAAAAGTAGAAAGTAGAAAAGTAGAAAGTAGAAAAGTAGAAAGTAGAAAAGTAGAAAGTAGAAAAGTAGAAAGTAGAAAAGTAGAAAGTAGAAAAGTAGAAAGTAGAAAAGTAGAAAGTAGAAAAGTAGAAAGTAGAAAAGTAGAAAGTAGAAAAGTAGAAAGTAGAAAAGTAGAAAGTAGAAAAGTAGAAAAGTAGAATGTATAAATGTAGAAAGTAGAAAATAGAAACGTAGAAAATAGAAACGTAGAAAGTAGAAAGGAGAAAGTAGAAAAGTAGAAAGTAGAAAATAGAAAGGTAGAAAAGTAGAAAGTAGAAAAGTAGAAAGTAGAAAGTAGAAAGTAGAAAGTAGAAAGTAGAAAGTAGACAGAATGAGTAGAAAAACATAAGCATTTGCAGATACCTAAGACATGTAGGTTTATGTTCAGTAACATGTGTACTGAACCACTCACCACACACGTACAACTCGACCTCTGTGCGTCACCTACAGCTGGCGTCGAAGCGCAGAGAGAGCCCGCTGAGGCTGCTCTTCCTCCTCTCGCGGTAGGACTCCACCAACGGCTGGAGCTGGAGCTGGTCAGCTGGCCTGCCGCCGTGCCGGTCAGCAGTCATTTAGTGCCTATCCAGTGCCGGCGTCTGTGTCGTCTCAGACGGCCAGCTCGGACCGGCCGTCCACCGCCGAGGCCGCACCATCGCTGCTGGTCGGCTGAGTCCGGCTGCTGGCAGCGAGTCCGGCTGCAGGTCCGCCGCACCAGCGTCCAGCGGCACCGCTGGCCGACTGTAGACTGCAGAGAGACAGTGGCGAGCCGGACTCTGCCGATAGGAGGACTCTGCAGCCTGGATTCTGCCGTGGCCCGGACTCTGCAGCCTGGACTCTACCGTGGCCCGGACTCTGCAGCCTGGACTGTGCCGTGGCCCGGACTCTGCCCACAGGACCGGCAGAAGCTTGGCACGGCTGCGAAGTAGGTACAGCGCAATATCTGCCCCTGTGTCACTGACCGACCCCGCTCCTGGTCACTGACTCCTGTGTCACTGACCGACTCCGCTCCTGTGTCACTGACCGACTCCGCTCCTGGTCACTGGCTGACCTATCCTGTGTCACTGCCCGCGACTCCGCTCCTGTGTCACTGACCGACTCCGCTCCTGTGTCACTGA
The DNA here is from genome assembly GCA_036785665.1 of Chirona hameri. NCBI lineage: Eukaryota > Metazoa > Arthropoda > Thecostraca > Balanomorpha > Balanidae > Chirona > Chirona hameri. The sequence continues at coordinate 78,346 of JAXIVJ010003293.1, forward strand.
CCGACTCCGCTCCTGGTCACTGGTTGACCTCTCCTGTGTCACTGACCGACTCCGCTCCTGGTCACTGGCTGACCTCTCCTGTGTCACTGACCGACTCCGCTCCTGTGTCACTGACCGACTCCGCTCCTGGTCACTGGCTGACCTCTCCTGTGTCACTGACCGACTCCGCTCCTGGTCACTGGCTGACCCCTCCTGTGTCACTGACCGACTCTGCCCATGGTCACTATCCGGATCGCTGTCTGGAGCCTGTGCCAGTGTCCGGTCTGCCCGGTCAGCCCTCCGGTGCAGCCCCCTGTGCGCCCTGTCCGCCTGTGGCTGGTGAGCCCTGAGCGCCGCCACCCCACACTGAGCTGGGCGGCAGGCACGCCGCCGCCAGCCGTCCGTTCCAGGTGTGAGTATCGACCGCAGGCAGCCCTAGTAACGCGGCCGCGACGCCACCAACACCACGAACAATCAATGGCAGCCGCCCAACCAGCTGGCGGCAGGTGGACAGGCCTGGCTGGGCGTTCAGACGGTATCACTGGACACTGGACACTGGACACTGGTCACTGGTCACTGGCCACTGGCCACTGGACACTGGACACTGGACACTGGACACTGGTCACTGGTCACTGGCCACTGGTCACTGGTCACTGGTCACTGGTCACTGGACACTGGACACTGGACACTGGACACTGGACACTGGACACTGGACACTGGACACTGGACACTGGACACTGGACACTGGACACTGGTCACTGGTCACTGGTCACTGGTTACTGGTCACTGGTTACTGGTCACTGGTCACTGGTCACTGGTCATTAACTGCTCCACAGCCTAAACAAATATCTTAATTGTCCCCACGGTCGCTTTCCACGTACCCCGAGTCATGTCTGTCACGTCACTAATGAAGAAAGCAGCGTGGTAGAAGGGAGAGAAACAGGGGTCAGGTTACCGGGCACACGGCAATACGCACGCGGGGGAACGGCTGGCGGAGCGGCGCCTGACCACTACTAGTCGCTCTCGGATCACCTGGTCAAAACGGGACCGTCCCGTTTAGGAACATGAACCGCTCCACTGCCTAAACAGATCTCTTAATTGTCCCCACGGTCGCTTGCCACGTGCCCCGAGGCATGTCTGTCACGCCAGTCGTCACTAATGAATAAAGCAGCGTGGGAGCGCGCGCAGTAGAGGGGAGAGGAACAGGGGTCAGGTTACCGGGCACACGCCAATAGGCGCGCGGGGGGGGGGGGGGGGGGGACGGCTGGCGAAGTGGCGCCTGGCCACTACTACTAGGCTTCGATGCATTGAATATGTGTGTTATTCCATTGGTAGTATAGGAACTGAATCCTATTCCGATCCGACTCCGCCACTCCGCCTTTCTCCTCGGCTGCTTCCCACTCCACGTACCACGGCGTTGAACCAGGGCTGGACCATCGCAACTGATTCATGTTCCGTCCGCTCACAAGGCTAACAAGGAGACCACTAAGCGAGGGCTATTCCGACGGGCTGTATTGGGATTAAATGCACATGTGGAAAGATTCCAAACTGCTGATCCGTTCCACGCAACGTTTGCTAGCTTCAGAACAGAGTTCGCCATGGGTCGGGCTGGCCCTATGGTCCATGGGCCGGGCCTGGGTCGGGCCTGGGCGGTTCTCAACTTTAAGGAAATCACCGGGCTCTGGACGGGCCTGGGCTGATAATTTTGAAGTAATGCGCGCAAGCTAAGGTCAGCTTAAAAATATTTTAAATAGCAGTTCACTTACACAGCAACACACAGTTGATGTGGCTTTTTTGGGGTTAGCATAGTTGGTTCATTGTTTCACATTTATAGTATACAAGTAAATATGCTAGGACACAAGTATATATGCCAGGCCCGGTCGGGCCTGGTAGGATAATGATTGCAATTTTTGTGAAAATAATGATCTGCTTAATCTGAACGGGCCGGACCGGGCCTGGGCCTCAATATTATTCATTTGACCGGGCCTGGTCCGGGCCTGGGCTTGGTGTTTATGGGCCTGGGCCGGGCCGGGCAAGTGGCGAACACTGCTTCAGAGCAAGTGTGATAAAATATGTAAGAGACAATCCCGTCTGATGTTGGTGATTGATGATTGGTTGTCATGTGATTTTAGTATTTTAGTATTTTATATTTTCGTGTGTATTTGGTTTGTCTTGTTTCCTGACTTCACCTATTAGTGGGGTTATTGCTCTGTTGGTGATCAATAGATAAATAAATAAATAAATACTACCAATGAAATAACATACATATTCAATGCACCGAAGTTTCCTTGTCTTTGTCTTGTACAAAAAATATAGGCCTTTATCTTCATGGACTTCCCTCTGGAGATCACACTTTTCGCTAAGTCCTGTACACATCCTCTCCTTCGTATCAGTGCACCAGTACAGCTTCACTGCAGTGGAGATGCACCACTGGGAAGGCGGTCATACCCAGAGAAAAGCAAAACTTAAATAGAAGACTTTAGCTCACTGTCGTGCAGGCCGAACAGTGCATCGTTCTTTACGTCAGCCACATATCAGAGTGTTTCTCTTTTGATCAATTCAAAAACAGCCGGTGAAAAGGGCTCCACGGAAGAAAAAAATAATCAACAGCTGATGATCTCTCCAGTACTGTCTGTTCCAGCTTCATCCTGATCGCTGGGGTCATCTTCTCTGGGGGAATGACATGACGTCGCCAATGATTTTTGATTTTGAGGGGGGGGGGGGGAGAGACGAAGTACCGGATGAACCGAGCGAAAATGTGAAGCCATACCAGTTTTTACTGAATAATGTGTCATTAGGAACGCAATTTTGTATTGTATGTATCAACTTTATTTATTCTATTGTAATTTGTAACCGGTGAAAAAATAACTTCTTCGGAAATATGCACGGCAGAATGTTGAAAAAAATATATGTAGCATTATTCGATAGGCACTAACAGGCAATGATGACATTCAGTTTCAACAATTGAATCACCACACATGTAAGCTCTATAAAAAATGTTAACACAATCTGTTTGGGATTCGCTTCCCAAGTTGATACATAACCCAGTTATTCTTGTTATACAGAGAGCTATTTCATACTAATGACGAGAAGTGGCAGCCACCTGTCCGCTGTCCGTTCGAATGTCGCCCCATTGACTCCGCGCACCTTGCAGTCACAACCGCGAAATTTGGCAGTTTAGTGGCGATGTAGGGTCGCACTATCGTATGCAAATTTTGCATTCATCCATGATAGCAATAGTCTGCAATTTTAATTATTATTAATATGACGTAAATATCAGAACTCGTAGGCGCCTCTCGGCTTCCACTGAACTGGGTTTTTGCTTTCGGGAGACACTGGCTCAGTGGTAATGACCTAATGGGTGTCATGGTATTTGCTAGATATTTAGGAGGTCGGTGGTCAGTAGAGTAACCAGGATTCACTCCAGGGGAGGGCAATTTTTGCTCAGGGGGCCATAAAGTACCCCCAACAAAAAAAAACTCACCGGATTTGGCCCACTATATTTTTAAAAAGGCATATTTTCACCTATTTTCTCTTTAAAAAATCAAAAAATCATTCATTTTTTCGACCAAAGGGGGCACGTACAGACCTTCAGGGGGGGGGGGGGCAATTGCCCTGTTTGCCCCCCCCCTTGTGTACGCCTATGTCGGTGGTGCGATACAAGGCAACGTCACTGACGTGTTTTTCTATCTTCTTCCTACGCTCAGCGCATCTCACTGTTCTGCGTGCTGCCCGACCCGAGGTGCCCGTAACTGTACCAGGAGGACGGATAGCGCTGGGTACGGTGACCGTCCGGCTCGTTATGCGGGGTAGTCGTTTTGTGGACGGCTGGCCTAGGCGGATTCGGATGAAGTTACTCATGTACTTGAAGTAATGGATGAAGTAGCTATCCGAAAACTACCTCGCTTTGCATACTTTGAACGCATTTGTGCCGAGCATTGGCTTGTGTTTAAACAAAACAAAACTTTAGCCAGAAGCTTTTGAATATATAGGTTTCCGAGTTCAGGACCCGGCATAAAGCACTGACAAATTGAAACTGATGTTTCCGCTCTGTTACCAGGAATGCAAAAGCGAATGAAATAACATGTTGGTTACCAAAGACTCCAAAACGTGCATTGATATATCTGCCTTATTGATCATGTTTACCTACAATATATTTTCGATTCTTCCGGTACCTTTTTATTGAATAAACTTCTGATAACCATGTTAGCTCCCTTTCTTTCAAACTTGGTTGAAACACAACAGTAGATATGGACTGCGACAGGGAAGAAGAACCCTAAACACTGCCATTGTCCCCTATCAACAAGCACAAAGTGTGCCTAAACAAATACACAAATAAAATACAGGCATATTTGGTGTCATAATATGCCAGATTTTTCTGCTACCGAAATTCTATTTAAACTCGACAATGCGATGCGAATGCAATGCAATGCGACAATCGACAATGACAACCAAGGATAACTCCCCTTATGTGCCTCCGCTCATGCAACCATTTGCACTTGCAGCGACACTTCTCTGGGTGCATGGCCCTGGCCGACCTGGCCATGGGGATGTAGCCTGTAGTTTGTGCGCTGGGAACCATGCATGTACAGCCGGTCTAACCAGTATCTTCCTTTACCATGTTTCTAAAACTCATCTAATATTACTTCTGTGTTCATGAAGGACTGATTTAGGGGAACATGTGGTACCTACCTAGGTACATACGTACCACATTTTCCCTTAAATCAGTCCTTTATGTACACAGAAGTGAAATTAGATCAGTTTTAGAAACATGGTAAGGGAAGATACTTATTAGACCGATTGTACATGTATGATGTACATTCGGTCTATTATGTATTTTCCCATTTTTAATTTCTAAAACTCATCTAATTTCACTTCTGTGTACATGAAGGACTGATTTAAGGGAACATGTGGTACCTACCTAGGAAGGTACCACATGTTCCCTTATATCAGTCCTTCATGTACACAGAAGTGAAATTAGATGAGTTTTAGAAACTAAAAAAGGGAAATTACATAATATACCTGCACACATACTGCACACATAATGTGTTGAGCCCCAGTTGCGTCTCTGCACACTGCTGCACGATGAACACTATCGGAAGGCGACTTGTTGACATGTATAAAAGAATAAAGGTCTTAAAGAGTTCGTCATCTTGTTATGATTAGCGGGAAGTTCACGGTTTTATTCATAAATATTTTTCCGCAATGATATAATTAGAATAGTTTTTTTTCGCCCGCTTATATTGCGCACATTCAGCCCCGAACGCCAGCATTTAAACTCGAATTATATATTTTTTACTTGAACTATGCCGTTTTAAACCAAACTTCCGCTTTTTAAACTGAAGTTTAGCTTTTTTTAAATCGAACTTTATCTATTTTAAATCGAACTTTATCTATTTTAAATCGAGCTTTATCTATTTTAAATCGAACTTTATCTTTTGAAATGGAACTTCACTTTTTTTAATTGAAGTTTATCTTTTTTAAATCGAACTTCAGCTTTTTTAAATTGAACTTTATCTTTTCTAAATTGAACTTAAAAACTAGTATGGTGTAGTATGGTGGTGAAACGTAACATGTGCCAAATAGCGAGGCATTTTATTTCATCAGTGAAGTTCAGTGTTACAATTTTATTTGACTACGCCCGTAGATGTTTGAGATGCTTATACACAAATTGTAGTGTAGATAGAAACCGCGCTTACACGGGACTTTATATTCTCTAGGCATGAAGGAATTATCTCTTCGGAACTTGAGGCAATTTGATAAATTGGGCCAACTTATGACGCTTTTTTCTTTCTAACCTCCCAGACTAATGTCCTCTACAGGTGTAAAAGCCCCAGCCTTTGGACGTCAAAGTCCCGTATAAACTACGCTAGGCTACGTTCGCGAACGGAATAGGAATGGAGATGCTGGGGAAGGCGTTTTTTCGCCCCACCCCCCTTGGTTTTCCGACATATTCAGAAAACGCATAAAGATATGATTTGAAACTTTCAGCAACTTGAAATGAATAGCTAGGCCACGTTTTGGCTAAACATTGGGTCCCGGCCAGGTCAGGTCAGGTCACCAGGTAAGGTCAAATAACATGACCACCAAACAACTTCTAGGTAGTGTAGCGGAGCCACATCTTACATTTTGGATTTAACCCCCCCCCCCCTCCCCTCTTTGTTTTCCCCTCCCCTATCGGGCGTCTGCAACCGGCCACCGTTCCCGGTGACGGGCTGGCCCCAGCCATCATCGCGGCCCGGGCCGTGCCAAGTCAGCAACATGGTGGCGCCAGCGCGGTGCTGGGTCAGCAGGGCAGAGGAGCGAGCCGGCTCGAATCACGCTGAACCGGCGCTGAACCAGCGTCTAGCTGCGCCTCGAGAGGTGGCTGGAACGCTGAATCCACAGCCGGTTCAACGACGCAGAGAGAGGCCCGGTTCGGCTGAAAGCATACCCCACGAACCTGCATTCCAATCCCCTCCCCTTCCCCCAAATCCGGTGCACCCGGACGGCGACGACCGCCGCCATGGACAGGGGGCAGCACTTGTCGGAAAGACGGTGTCAGGCGCCAGTGAGCGGCCGGCCGCAGCCAATCCACAAAGACAAAGTGCTCGAGAGGTGGCAGCACGGGTCGGAACGGCTGATCGGGTCAGAGGGAACCCAGGGTACGCCGGCCGCCCGCCATGATGGACGAGGAGTCGTGAGGCGGGAGGCAAACGGGCGGGTTGCCCTGACTGTCTGTGGTGGCGGGGGGTGTCATCGCCCGTCCTACTTCCATCATGTAAGTGTTCCCATCATTCTAAAAGGAGTTGGGTGAGGGTGCAAAATTGATTTAAATATGATCTTTCGGAATCAGTGAGTTTACAGGAGGAAATAACCTTAAAAATTGAGTTTATATATTTAATTTTAATTTTATGTCCAGGCTGGTAACCTTATTTAGGTATAGGTAAGGGATAGGACCTACTCATTATGAGGGTCTGGCTTGACGGTTTAGTTAATTAATCGGAGATTTTTCATTAATTCTTTCGCCAGGATATGGTCAGGCGGCTGGAAGTTGGTTGGAAATTAGTGGTAAACTGTTTCTAAAGGAATATTGTACGTAATTAGAGAGCCAGGTATGGTTCTAAATATCACTTGATTGCTGTTTTGTTACTGGTTCGCGCTGGGTTAGCCAAATGTCTAAAAAGGAATGTTATATGTGATTAGAGTTGCCGGGTAGGTTTCTACAAATTCGTTACATTGTGGTTTTGTCTGAAGTTGGTTTGCGCTTGGTTATAAAATCGTCAAAAGGGTATATTGTATGTGATTAGAGAGCCAAGTATGGTCCCAAAATTGACTATATTGCTGTGTTGCTAAAACTCGTTCGCATTAAATTAGCTAATTGTCTCAAAAGGTATATTGTATGTGAGTAGGGTAACTGAGATTAATCAAATATATATCTTGCTAATTAACCTCAGAAAGGGTGTTTAAAAAGGGGGAGGGGGTATCACCTTACCGAGACCGAGATTTACGGCCGCTGCTGAAGAGCAGGTGCGGGCATTTTTTAGGCCAAAATGCCAAGGTAAGTGCCGTATTCATTAATAATATGTGACTGGAGAATGGAAGTTAGGAGGACGCGAACCAAATTATTATATTTTATTTCCACACCCGTTGAAATATGGGCTGTAACATTTTGTTTTATTTCCGTAAGATTAGCGTTGAAAGCTTGTAAAACATTGTAAATCGTATATTAATTCATGAGTTTGACGTGTGAAGTCCATATTGCCAGAAGGTTTCCAGTTGCAGTAATTTTGACATTAAGTGGAAAAGTAGAGTTTTGTGGTGGCATTCAAGTCCCGGATTAATTGGTAAATGTGTCAAAGAATTTTGAACGTATCCATATAAATAACCTGGTCCAGAGTCCCCCGGTCTGTCGTGTGAGCTAAACACTTGTGTTTATTTCGTGTGTGCAAATTGTTTCTCGATTAGGCTATGTCATCTTGTTGAGCCATTTTTGTTTAGGTCGAAGAGTGAAGGCGCCCAGACATTTTTCATTGCCCACCTTAAAGTAAATAAGGTGATTCTGCAGGTGGAGATGTAATTTGTATTTAGTTTTTTATTTTGTTGGTATTTGTTTGATGGGACCTGGTCGTCAGCCGGGTTTCAACGCGACGGAGTTCTAACGAGTTTTTACGGGAGGTTAACTTGACTTTGTGGGTGCATTTGACGACGCTTTATGGGGTTGATTAAGCGCATAAGCAGTTGTTTGTCGTGTGTAATGTAAATGGGTTTCAAGGAGGCAAGTCGACTTGTGTGCCCGGCTCTTATGTCGATATACCTATCAACATGGCCGATACGTGTGCAGTGGAAGCTTCCCAAAAATGGGATGTGTCATTAATAAGCAGGCAGGGTCAGTTATGTTTGCATGCCATCAGTTTCAGTACGCCGTTGCGAAGCGATGGCGGAGGTCCAGGCAAAGTGTAAGTCCTGAGGGGGGTCAGGTACAGGTAGGTACGTAAGCCCAGAGGAGGACGGGAAGGCAACGTGTAAGGCCCTCCCGCTGCCTCCAGCCAAATTGATAGGTCCAGGCAACGTGTAAGTCCTGAGGTTTAGGCAACGTGTAAGTCCTAAGGGGGCAAAGTGTAAGACCTCCCGCGGAACGATACGTCCAGGCAAAGTGTAAGTCCTGAGGTTTAGGCAACGTGTAAGTCCTAAGGGGGCGACGTGTAAGTCCTCCTGGGGCAGGATACATAAGTCCCCGAATAATTTATTAGCTCCTTTGTTATATCGGCGGTGTGCAGACATTGGCGACCCATAAGTCCTACCAATTTGGCAATACGATTTGTGAGGGACATTCATCCTACCTGGGGGTCAATCTTCCGTCTGGTATCCGGCACTATTGGAAGGGAATTTTCGGGGTCACAACAAAATCACTGGGCCGTATGAGAGCGGAATGACTGGAGGGGAGAGCGGGAGTATGGATGATGAGGGATAAACCTTAGGCTAAGACCCAATAGGTGTTATGTGACTAACTCAGCCGGCCAGTCAGACGGAACGAGAAACTTGACGGATATATTAAAGTTAAGAAACGCCATAATTTGCTTCCACCTAGCACCGGCCTATACAATGTTCCAGAAATGTTCAGCCTCCACCACTTTTAAGCATCGACCGACATCCGATGCATTTGTATGCGAGAGGGGAGCAAAATCGTCTTTCTCTATCCAACCATTTCGGTCAAACTAATTTGCGAAAATCCTAACAAGACTTTTTCGAGCATTTGGAAAAAAAACTATGTTTTTTCAACTTTTTTTTCCCTCAAAATTTTTCTTTTCTTTTCTTTTGCAAATTTTTCGGTCATTAACCACACCCTACCACGCTACAAATTGGAGCCCAACGTGGGGCTTGAGCATCTTTGGACATTTCGAAGTTGATAGATAAGGCGCAAGTCGCACGGATCAGTTTTTTTTTTGTTTTTTGTTTTTCCGTTTTACTTACGGGTAAAGGCAGGGGTTAAGTCGAAGAGGTGAAATCATTGGCATCGTACGTGGCACGTGTTGGGAACGCTCGCGGGAAAGCTCGAGTTGAAATGGTGGAAGTTGTTGAAACGAGTTGTATGCGGAAGAAGTTGGGAAGTTGAAGGGATGGATTGAACAATGGAGTATTGGTCAACACAAGCTGGTGGGAGCGTGGGAAGCTCAGGTGGAAATTGAAGAGGTTGTGGTAGAAGTCGTAGGTGAAGGATGTTGGAAGGAAGAAGGGGTTATGTCGAAGAGGTTGCGGGAGAAACCGTATGTGAACGTTGTTGGATGGAAGTGAGGTTGTTATGTCGATGAGGTTTTAAAGATGTAGCGAAGCTACATCTTACATTTTTGATTTAAACACCCCCCCCCCTCCCATTTTGTTTTTCCTATCCTTTTCCTCCACATCCTTTACGTTCATCAGCTTCATCCTTTCCCTCTCCTATTCTGGCAACATCCTCTTCAAGATCTCCCACGTGTCCTCTTGTCAGCATCCTCTCCGGGGTCTCCCTGGAACTCATTCCCCTGCCACAATCACCAGCGGCCGCAACCACAGCCGCAACCAGCTGCCGCCACCGACCGTAACCACGGCCGTACTCGCGGCCAACTCGACGGCCGACCCACGGCCGTACTCGCGGCCAACTCGACGGCCGACCCAAGGCCGTACTCGCGGCCAACTCGACGGCCGACCCACGGCCGTACTCGCGGCCAACTCGGCGGCCGACCCACGGCCACACTCGCGGCCGACTCGACGGCCGACCGACGGCCGTACTCGCGGCCAACTCGGCGGCCGACCCACGGCCACACTCGCGGCCGACTCGACGGCCGACCGACGGCCGTACTCGACGGCCAACTCGACGGCCGACCCACGGCCGTACTCGCAGCCAACTCGACGGCCGACCCACGGCCGTACTCGCGGCCAACTCGCCGCCGTACTCGACGGCCGACCCACGGCCATACACCACGGCCGACCCGCGGCCGTACTCGCGGCCGACTCGACGGGCGACCCACGGCCGTACACCACGGCCGACCCGCGGCCGTACTCGCGGCCGACTCGACGGCCGACCCACGGCCGTACTCGCGGCCAACTCGCCGCCGTACCCACGGCCGTACACCACGGCCGTACTCGCGGCCAACTCGCCGCCGTACCCACGGCCGTACACCACGGCCGTACTTGCGGCCGACTCGACGGCCGTACTCGCGGCCAACTCGCCGCCGTACCCACGGCCGTACACGACGGCCGTACACGCGGCCGGACTCAACGGTCGTACTCGCGGCCAAATCGACGGCCGGACTCGCGACCGTAATCGCGGCCCACGTGTGTAATTGTATGATTGTCTGTCTGAACATGTAGTGTAGTATGTAGTAGTAGTGTATGAGTGTATGTCTGAACATGTAGTGTAGCATATAGTAGTAGTGCAAGAGTGTATGCCTGAACATGTAGAGCATGATGTAGGAGTAGTGTATGAGTGTGTCGAAGTATGCTGTGTGTAGTAGGTAGTGGTAGTGTATGTAGAGCGTAGGTGAATATGTAGAAGGGACCAGTCTGGACTTTAAGCTTCCGAATTGCGAGGACGCAATTTGTCGAAGAAGTTTTAAAGATGTAGCGAGGCTACCTCTTACATTTTGGATTTAACCCCCCCCCCCTCCCCTCTTTGTTTTCCCCTCCCCTATCGGGCGTCTGCAACCGGCCACCGTTCCCGGTGACGGGCTGGCCCCAGCCATCATCGCGGCCCGGGCCGTGCCAAGTCAGCAACATGGTGGCGCCAGCGCGGTGCTGGGTCAGCAGGGCAGAGGAGCGAGCCGGCTCGAATCACGCTGAACTGGCGCTGAACCAGCGTCTATTTGCGCCTCGAGAGGTGGCTGGACTGCTGAGTCCACAGCCGGTTCAACGACGCAGAGAGAGGCCCGGTTCGGCTGGAAGCATACCCCACGAACCTGCATTCCAATCCCCTCCTCCCCTTCCCCCAAATCCGGTGCACCCGGACGGCGACGACCGCCGCCATGGACAGGGGGCAGCACTTGTCGGAAAGACGGTGTCAGGCGCCAGTGAGCGGCCGGCCGCAGCCAATCCGCAAAGACAAAGTGCTCGAGAGGTGGCAGCACGGGTCGGAACGGGCTGATCGGGTCAGAGGGAACCCAGGGTACGCCGGCCGCCCGCCATGATGGACGAGGAGTCGTGAGGCGGGAGGCAAACGGGCAGGTTGCCCTGACTGTCTGTGGTGGCGGGGGGTGTCATCGCCCGTCCTACTTCCATCATGTAAGTGTTCCCATCATTCTAAAAGGAGGTGGGTGAGGGTGCAAAATTGATTTAAATATGATCTTTCGGAATCAGTGAGCTTACAGGAGGAAATAACCTTAAAAATTGAGTTTATATATTTAATTTTAATTTTATGTCCAGGCTGGTAACCTTATTTAGGTATAGGTAAGGGATAGGACCTACTCATTATGAGGGTCTGGCTTGACGGTTTAGTGAATTAATCGGAGATTTTTCATTAATTCTTTCGCCAGGATATGGTCAGGCGGCTGGAAGTTGGTTGGAAATTAGTGGTAAACTGTTTCTAAAGGAATATTGTACGTAATTAGAGAGCCAAGTATGGTTCTAAATATCACTTGATTGCTGTTTTGTTACTGGTTCGCGCTGGGTTAGCCAAATGTCTAAAAAGGAATGTTATATGTGATTAGAGTTGCCGGGTAGGTTTCTACAAATTCGTTACATTGTGGTTTTGTCTAAAGTTGGTTTGCGCTTGGTTATAAAATCGTCAAAAGGGTATATTGTATGTGATTAGAGAGCCAAGTATGGTCCCAAAATTCACTATATTGCTGTGTTGCTAAAACTCGTTCGCATTAAATTAGCTAATTGTCTCAAAAGGTGTATTGTATGCGAGAGGGGATCAAAATCGTCTTTCTCTATCCAACCATTTCGGTCAAACTAATTTGCGAAAATCCTAACAAGACATTTTCGAGCATTTGGAAAAAAACTATGTTTTTTTCAACTTTTTTTTCCTTTAAAATTTTTCTTTTCTTTTCTTTTGCAAATTTTTCGGTCATTAACCACACCCCACCACGCTACACATAATACAATGTTCCAGAAATGTTCAGCCTCCACCACTTTTAAGAATCGACCGACATCCGATGAATTTGTATGCAAGAGGGTAGTAAAATCGTCTTTCTCTGTCCAACCATTTCGGTCAAACAAATTTGCGAAAATCCTAACAAGACATTTTTCGAGCATTTGGAAAAAACTATGTTTTTTCAACTTTGTTTTTTTCCTCCAAAATTTTACTTTTCTTTGCTTTTTCAAATTTTTCGGTCATTAACCACACCCTACCACGCTACAAATTGGAGCCCAACGCGGGGCTTGAGCATCTTTGGACATTGCGAAGTTGATAGATAAGGCGCAAGTCGCACGGATCAGTTTTTGATTTTTTTGTTTTGTTTTGTTTTTCCGTTTTACTTACGGGTAAGGGCAGGGGTTAAATCGAAGAGGTGAAATCATTGGCATCGTACGTGGCACGTGTTGGGAACGCTCGCGGGAAAGCTCGAGTTGAAATGGTGGAAGTTGTTGAAACGAGTTGTATGCGGAAGAAGTTGGGAAGTTGAAGGGATGGATTGAACAATGGAGTATTGGTCAACACAAGCTGGTGGGAGCGTGGAAAGCTCAGGTGGAAATCGAAGAGGTTGTGGTAGAAGTCGTAGGTGAAGGATGTTGGAAGGAAGAAGGGGTTATGTCGAAGAGGTTGCGGGAGAAACCGTATGTGAACGTTGTTGGATGGAAGTGAGGTTGTTATGTCGATGAGGTTTTAAAGATGTAGCGAAGCTACATCTTACATTTTGGATTTAAACACCCCCCCCTCCCAATTTGTTTTTCCTATCCGTTTCCTCCACATCCTTTACGTTCATCAGCTTCATCCTTTCCCTCTCCTATTCTGGCAACATCCTCTTCCAGATATCCCACGTGTCCTCTTGTCAGCATCCTCTCCGGGGTTCCCCTGCCACAATCACCAGCGGCCGCAACCACAGCCGCAACCAGCTGCCGCCACCGGCCGTACACCACGGCCGACCCGCGGCCGTACTCGCGGCCGGACTCAACGGCCGTACTCGCGGCCAACCCGCGGCCGTACCCACGGCCGTACTCGCGGCCAACTCGACGCCGACCCACGGCCGGACACGCGGCCGGACTCAACGGCGTACTCGTGGCCGTACTCGACGGCCGACCCACAGCCGTACACCACGACCGACCCACGGCCGTACTCGCGGCCAACACGCGGCAGACCCGCGGCCGTAACCACGGCCGACCCGCGGCCGTACTCGCGGCCAACTCGACGCCGTACTCGCGGCAGACCCGCGGCCGTAACCACGGCCGACCCGCGGCCGTACTCGCGGCCGACTCGACGGCCGACCCACGGCCGTACACGCGGCCGGACTCAATGGTCGTACTCGCGGCCAACTCGACGTCATACTCGACGGCCGTACTCGCGGCCGTACTCGCGGCCGACTCGACGGCCGACCCACGGCCGTACTCGCGGCCAACCCGCGGCAGACCCGCGGCCGTACTCGACGGCCGGACTCGCGGCCGTACTCGCGGCCGACTCGACGGCCGACCCACGGCCGTACTCGCGGCCAACCCGCGGCAGACCCGCGGCCGTACTCGACGGCCGTACTCGCGGCCGTACTCGCGGCCGACTCGACGGCCGGACTCGCGGCCGTACTCGACGGCCGTACTCGCGGCCGTACTCGCGGCCCACGTGTGTATGTGTATGATTGTATGTCTGAACATGTAGTGTAGTATGTAGTAGTAGTGTATGAGTGTATGTCTGAACATGTAGTGTAGCATGTAGTAGTAGTGCAAGAGTGTATGCCTGAACGTGTAGAGCATGATGTAGGAGTAGTGTATGAGTGTGTCGAAGTATGCTGTGTGTAGTAGGTAGTAGTAGTGTATGTAGAGGGTAGGTGTATATGCAGACGGGACCAATCTGGACTTTAAGCTTCCGAATTGCGAGGACGCAATTTGTCGAAGAAGTTTTAAAGATTTAGCGGAGCTACATCTTACATTTTGGATTTACCCCCCCCCCCCTCCCCTCTTTGTTTTCCCCTCCCCTATCGGGCGTCTGCAGCCGGCCACCGTTCCCGGTGACGGGCTGGCCCCAGCCATCATCGCGGCCCGGGCCGTGCCAAGTCAGCAACATGGTGGCGCCAGCGCGGTGCTGGGTCAGCAGGGCAGAGGAGCGAGCCGGCTCGAATCACGCTGAACCGGCGCTGAACCAGCGTCTAGCTGCGCCTCGAGAGGTGGCTGGAACGCTGAATCCACAGCCGGTTCAACGACGCAGAGAGAGGCCCGGTTCGGCTGAAAGCATACCCCACGAACCTGCATTCCAATCCCCTCCCCTTCCCCCAAATCCGGTGCACCCGGACGGCGACGACCGCCGCCATGGACAGGGGGCAGCACTTGTCGGAAAGACGGTGTCAGGCGCCAGTGAGCGGCCGGCCGCAGCCAATCCGCAAAGACAAAGTGCTCGAGAGGTGGCAGCACGGGTCGGAACGGGCTGATCGGGTCAGAGGGAACCCAGGGCACGCCGGCCGCCCGCCATGATGGACGAGGAGTCGTGAGGCGGGAGGCAAACGGGCAGGTTGCCCTGACTGTCTGTGGTGGCGGGGGGTGTCATCGCCCGTCCTACTTCCATCATGTAAGTGTTCCCATCATTCTAAAAGGAGGTGGGTGAGGGTGCAAAATTGATTTAAATATGATCTTTCGGAATCAGTGAGTTCACAGGAGGAAATAACCTTAAAAATTGAGTTTATATATTCAATTTTAATTTTATGTCCAGGCTGGTAACCTTATTTAGGTATAGGTAAGGGATAGGACCTACTCATTATGAGGGTCTGGCTTGACGGTTTAGTTAATTAATCGGAGATGTTTCATTAATTCTTTCGCCAGGATATGGTCAGGCGGCTGGAAGTTGGTTGGAAATTAGTTGTAAACTGTTTCTAAAGGAATATTGTACGTAATTAGAGAGCCAGGTATGGTTCTAAATATCACTTGATTGCTGTTTTGTTACTAGTTCGCGCTGGGTTAGCCAAATGTCTAAAAAGGAATGGTATATGTGATTACAGTTGCCGGGTAGGTTTCTACAAATTCGTTACATTGTGGTTTTGTCTAAAGTTGGTTTGCGCTTGGTTATAAAATCGTCAAAAGGGTATATTGTATGTGATTAGAGAGCCAAGTATGGACCCAAAATTCACTATATTGCTGTGTTGCTAAAACTCGTTCGCATTAAATTAGCTAATTGTCTCAAAAGGTATATTGTATGTGAGTAGAGTAACTGAGATTAATCAAATATATATCTTGCTAATTAACCTGAGAAAGGGTGTTTAAAAAGGGGGAGGGGGTATCACCTTACCGAGACCGAGATTTACGGCCGCTGCTGAAGAGCAGGTGCGGGCATTTTTTAGGCCAAAATGCCAAGGTAAGTGCCGTATTCATTAATAATATGTGACTGGAGAATGGAAGTTAGGAGGACGCGAACCAAATTATTATATGTTATTTCCACACCCGTTGAAATATGGGCTGTAACATTTTGTTTTGTTTCCGTAAGATTAGCGTTGAAAGCTTGTAAAACATTGTAAATCGTATATTAATTCATGAGTTTGACGTGTGAAGTCCATATTGCCAGAAGGTTTCCAGTTGCAGTAATTTTGACATTAAGTGGAAAAGTAGAGTTTTGTGGTTGCATTCAAGTCCCGGATTAATTGGTAAATGTGTCAAAGAATTTTGAACGTATCCATATAAATAACCTGGTCCAGAGTCCCCCGGTCTGTCGTGTGAGCTAAACACTTGTGTTTATTTCGTGTGTGCAAATTGTTTCTCGATTAGGCTATGTCATCTTGTTGAGCCATTTTTGTTTAGGTCGAAGAGTGAAGGCGCCCAGACATTTTTCATTGCCCACCTTAAAGTAAATAAGGTGATTCTGCAGGTAGAGACGTAATGAGTATTTAGTTTTTTATTTTGTTTGTATTTGTTTGATGGGACCTGGTCGTCAGCCGGGTTTCAACGTGACGGAGTTCTAACGAGTTTTTACGGGAGGTTAACTTGACTTTGTGGGTGCATTTGACGACGCTTTATGGGGTTGATTAAGCGCATAAGCAGTTGTTTGTCGTGTGTAATGTAAATGGGTTTCAAGGAGGCAAGTCGACTTGTGTGCCCGGCTCCTATGTCGAAATACCTATCAACATGGCCGATACGTGTGCAGTGGAAGCTTCCCAAAAATGGGATGTGTCATTAATAAGCAGGCAGGGTCAGTTATGTTTGCATGCCATCAGTTGCAGTACGCCGTTGCGAAGCGATGGCGGAGGTCCAGGCAAAGTGTAAGTCCTGAGGGGGGTCAGGTACAGGTAGGTACGTAAGCCCAGAGGAGGACGGGAAGGCAACGTGTAAGGCCCTCCCGCTGCCTCCAGCCAAATTGATAGGTCCAGGCAACGTGTAAGTCCTGAGGTTTAGGCAACGTGTAAGTCCTAAGGGAGCAAAGTGTAAGACCTCCCGCGGAACGATACGTCCAGGCAAAGTGTAAGTCCTGAGGTTTAGGCAACGTGTAAGTCCTAAGGGGGCGACGTGTAAGTCCTCCTGGGGCAGGATACATAAGTCCCCGAATAATTTATTAGCTCCTTTGTTATATCGGCGGTGTGCAGACATTGGCGACCCATAAGTCCTACCAATTTGGCAATACGATTTGTGAGGGACATTCATCCTACCTGGGGGTCAATCTTCCGTCTGGTATCCGGCACTATTGGAAGGGAATTTTCGGGGTCACAACAAAATCACTGGGCCGTATGAGAGCGGAATGACTGGAGGGGAGAGCGGGAGTATGGATGATGAGGGATAAACCTTAGGCTAAGACCCAATAGGTGTTATGTGACTAACTCAGCCGGCCAGTCAGACGGAACGAGAAACTTGACGGATATATTAAAGTTAAGAAACGCCATAATTTGCTTCCACCTAGCACCGGCCTATACAATATTCCAGAAATGTTCAGCCTCCACCACTTTTAAGCATCGACCGACATCCGATGCATTTGTATGCGAGAGGGGAGCAAAATCGTCTTTCTCTATCCAACCATTTCGGTCAAACTAATTTGCGAAAATCCTAACAAGACATTTTTCGAGCGGGAAAAACAAACCTATGTTTTTTTCAACTTTTTTTTTCCCTCAAAATTTTATTATTTTCTTTTTTCAAATTTGTCGGTCATTAACCACACCCTACCACGCTACAGTAGCACCACCGGCACAGTGGTTAATCGAGCGACATGAAACTCATGGCACGTCATGAAGTGATTAGGGACTACAATTCGTTTATCTCG